>CM035406.1:235890536-235907019 GCA_020310875.1 Ceratopteris richardii | reverse complement strand
CGGCCTTAGCCTACTCTCCCGGACTTGAATTATTTAAAAGAAAACTACAAGAGAAGGGGAATAGTGCCCAGGGGATCCTCCAAATCCCAAAGAGCAGTGGTAGCGAGTTTTGATGGCATTACAGTAAAAGTAAATCACCCTCTAATCACCGGCATGTAGGGTCCACATGTGGATAGTAGGTCCCTTGAGAGCTCCATATTATTGTATTCATAAGTCAAAATCCTTCCCTTATTCCCATTGATATTCCCATCAACTGTTTCCTGCGACTTTTAGGTCTTTATCCTTTTAAAGCGGTTCTCATGAACTCAAAAATACCTTCTGAACTGTTTGTAAGTTCTCTTGTGGATTATGCGGAAGGAATTGACGATGTAGATGCTAGCAAAAAATATGGAATATCTAATTAATCTAAAATTTTCATGACTCTTATTGAATCTGAACATTAGAGATTACGCTTGAGTTTATCATTCCCTCGACGAACGAAAGACTGAACGCCTTTTGCCACATTCTCTTTAGGAATAAAACAATGAATCCATGTTGGTAGCACGCAATGGCGTTGAACTCATTATGGAAACTAAGTAATAAGAAGGCATTGAACACATGGGAATTGAACACATTACCTTATTCATATGCAGCGATCTTTTATTTGTGCAACGTTGTGCTAACATGTAAGGAGAATATAATCCAACACATCATTGTAAGTATTTGGAAATGCCAGAAACTTCCTCCTTCCAAGGAATTTTGACATGTTGTTCTGCCCACTCGTGTGCAGTCACTTGTAATTTAAAATTAGAACTTACTATAAAAACAACAATCGTCTGCAAAATTCAATCAAAATAGACAAGATTTGAAGAAGCAAAATGAAGAGATGTTAAAAATTTGTATGCGTAGGCCTCAGAGGATCTTGGTCCTCACACGTTTTCTTAGTTGGACACATGTTCAATGTTATGAAGATTTCTCTCAGACTACTCAACTTCCTACACGCACTGACTATTTGATGACTAAAGTTAATCGTTCTATCGGTCTCGCTCGTAGATTTATCTTTGTTCCTTGTAAGTACGTTCTTCTTAAGAGTATCGTCTACAAACAGTACAAAGCAAGTCTTTTCTCATTGTACATGTATGAAAATACGGTAAATCCATTGAAAATTAGTATTTTTCTAGTCGATAGACATTTTCTTATCCTTCTCGAATTTGGCTTATCCCCCGGGAATGAATGAATCCCTCGGGAAAAATATGCACCATCAGTGGTGAACATTTTAGAGATGAGTACTTTTGGTATGCAGAGCAGTCCCTTACACTCTCGAAGAGCTGAGATCTTAGTTCTGCGGACTAACTTGCGAATTGGCCTACTTGCGAAGATAAAGGTGATCATTTGTAAGTGATAAAGAAATAAATTGTCAGCTACAAACTCTTGGAAATGTCATTTGTGTGCAGGGCAGTACCTCTATCAGTAGAGGAGCAAATGTCGAGCTTTTGCTTATCAACTTGCGATTTTGCCAAGTTGCGCGGAGGATGTGCATAATATAATGCATTAGAACGACTACATATTCCTGCTTTCAGTGCTAGAGGATACAACTACACAAAAGTACTTATAAGAAACTTTAGAAGGAAGAGTAGCAAAGGAATAGTAACTGGCATAGCATGATTGTCGAACGAATCCTTTAAAGTAATGGACGGGCAATCGTCTTACCACTTTCAAGGCAAGATGTCGAGATTCTGTTCAGAAACTTGCGAAACATTCAACTTTGGAAAAGGCCTAGCAAATACCATTTAAAACAGAATGGTAGAAACCTGCCGAGACTTACATGCTCGTTCAGAGGATAGTAGTTGCCTTGAGAGCTCCATATTATTGTAGCCACAAATCAAAATCCTTCCCTTATGCCGGCACACACTTGCAATGATACTTTGCCCACTCTCTTATCGTACCACACGTTTCGTTTCACCTCATCCGTTCTCCACTGCATCATTATCTTAACAAAAACCGGCCGCTTCTTGCGACTTTAGGTTTTTATGCTTTGGAAGCGGCTGCCGTGAACGCAAAAATACCTTTTGAGTTGTTTTTAAGTTCTCTTGTAGATTATGCGGAAGGAAGTGACGATGTAGATGCTAACAAAGGAATTTTCTTAAATTGAAGCATTCTTTTACGTTGACATTCCACCATGTAGACTTCATGAAGCTAGGCGTTTGAAAGCTCCGTACTAAGCCATCTAGTCCCCAATCAACACGTAAACTCTGTACACGGGATACACGTAGAGCACACTCAACTTATCTGCTGTCACTGAAGATACAAGCACATTGAACATTGAAGATACAACCTACGTAATGCGTCACACATATGCTGACATACATATACACATAACGCCCACATATAGACATACACAAACACATATTCATCCACACATATACACACACATATATACGTACATAGACATAGACACACACATACACATGCATACACACATACATGCATACACATATATACATATACATACACACACACATATATATATATATATATATATATATATATATATATATATATATATATATATATATATATATATATATATAGGCATACACACATACACATGCACACACATAGACTCAGATGCATACATATATACACATAAAGAGATACACATATACATACACACAAACACGCAGATACATACATACATACACACATACGCACACATACATATCCATACACACACATACACATACATATACACACACACACACACACACACACACACACACACACACACACACACATATATATATATATATATATATATATATATATATATATATATATATATATATATCTATATATATATATATATACACACACACACATAAACACACATAGACTCACATACATATACACACACACATATACACATACACTCACACATATGCATACACGCACATACATACACACAAATGCACACACACATATATATACATACATACACACATACATAAATATTATATATATATATATATATATATATATATATATATATATATATATATATATATATATATATATATATATATATATATATATATGTGTGTGTGTGTGTATATATATATGTATGTATATATATATATATATACATATATATATATATATATATATATATATATATATATATATATATATATATATATATATATATATATATATATATATATATATATATATGTACGTATATATATATATATATATATATGTGTGTGTGTGTATATATATATATATATATATATATATATATATATATATATATATATATATATATATATATATATATATATATATATATATATATATATATATATATATATATACACACACACACATATATATATATATATATATATATATATGTTGCAGAGGAGGTACTAAGGTATCCACTTTTAACAAGAGCAGAAAATATGCACTTCTAGTACTTCGCCTTCTCAAGGGAGGTCCTCCTTAGGGAAGTATACCCTTTAACATTTCTGTGAGCAGGCAGATCATAATAATTGCACAATAAATGTAATCACTCAGAGAGAACGTAAATGACAATGGCAATAGTAAAGGATGAAACCACTCCTTAGTTCACATAGATGATTACAATATAGGCAAAAGAAATGCTCAAAAGTTGATTTATGTGGGCTAACATGCCACTCCAGATCTACACAACATCAATACAAGAGATTCATCCAATCCTTACAATGAATACAACTAGATGGAGACTTGTACTGATCAGTACAAAGTGTGAAGACGTGCTCCAAGGTGAAGAGCACGAAAATACCACTAACACTAAAAATACGACTAACTCAGAATGAATGACAAAACCAAGCCGCTACCTTCACACTATACTGCTATTAGCCCTCCACTGGGAAGCCCAGGCTCTGTATCCTCACCACAGAGTGACTTCCTACAGTAGGCTTGTAGCCACAGAGTGCAAAGAGAGGACCCATGTACGTACGTATGTATATGTGTCTCAAATGAACACAAGTCCATTGCTTTTATAGGCTCCAATAGGCCAAGAGGGCCTTGCCGATTCCTCACGTCCAGTGATCATGCACCGATTGATTGCCCAAAATTGGAGGGGTAGATCAAATATGCCACCAATCTTGAATTGGATCCTCAAAAATAGGCAGTCATCATGAATGGTTGGCGGCAAGAGTCATTTCTCCACTTTCACTTTTACCACTTACATTTTTATTGTCACTTTGCATGCAAGTTGGGATCCTCATTTTGTGCCACCCATGATATTTGAATGACCTTGAGAAACACATCCTTCACATAATTTTTGTAGTAGCTTGTGACCCTTACATATTCAGTAGGAGAGATGGTGGGTGGTGAGGGAGGTGTGGGTGGAGGTTGTCGGGGTTGGTTGTGCTGGTTGTGGGGGGTATGGGAGGTGTGGATGGAGTGGTGGGAGAAGTCATGTTGGTCAGAAATTGATCCAAGATTTCAAAAATTATTATTGCACCATTGGAAAGTTCTCCTCAAGAGCTTTCCAACGATATATAACGTTGTAGTGTTTGGTTGAAAAATGATCCTCAAAATATCTATCCAAAACTGCATGAGAACTTTGTGGGAGGTCGTGGGAAATTGTGGGAGATTGGGTTGTGGTGATGATGGGGGCCACGGGGGTGGTGGGGGAAAAGAGGAGGGGAGGGTGGGGTTGGAGGGAGTTGTGGTGATGGTGGGGGCCACGGGGGTGGTGGGGGAAAAGAGGAGGGGAGTGTGGGGTTGGAGGGGGTTGTGGTGATGGTGGGGGCCGCGGGGGTGGTGGGGGGAAAGAGGAGGGTAGGGTGGGGTTGGAGGGGGTTGTGGTGATTGTGGGGGCCATGGGGGTAGTGGGGGGAAAGAGGACGGGAGGGTGGGGTTGGAGGGGGTTGTGGTGATAGTGGGGGCCGTGGGGGTGGTGGGGGAAAAGAGGAGGGGAGGGTGGGGTTGGAGGGGGTTGTGGTGATGGTGGGGTCCGTGGGGGTGGTGGGGGAAAAGAGGAGCGGAGGGTGGGGTTGGAGGGGGTTGTGGTGATGGTGGGGGCCGTGGGGGTGGTAGGGGAAAAGAGGAGGGGAGGGTGGGGTTGGAGGGGGTTGTGGTGATGGTGGGGGCCGTGGGGGTGGTGGGTTAAAAGAGGAGGGGAGGGTTGGGTTGGAGGGGTTTGTGGTGATGGTGGGGGCCACGGGGGTGGTGGCGGAAAAGAGGAGGGGAGGGTGGGGTTGGAGGAGGTTCTGGTGATGGTCGGGGCCGTGGGAGTGGTGGGGGAAAAGAGGAGGGGAGGGTGGGGTTGGAGGGGGTTATGGTGATGGTGGGGGCCGCGAGGGTGGTGCAGGGAAAGAGGAGGGGAGGGTGGGGTTGGAGGGGGTTGTGGTGAATTTGGGGGCCGCACGGGTGGTGGGGGGAAAGAGAAGGGGAGGTTGGGGTTGGAGGGGGTTGTGATGATGGTGGGGTCCGCGGGGGTGGTGGGGGAAAAGAGGAGGGGCGGGTGGGGTTGGAGGGGGTTGTGGAGATGGTGGGGGCCAGAGAGCGGGTGGGGGAAAAGAGGAGGGGAGGGTGGGGTTGGAGGGGGTTGTGGTGATGGTGGGGTTGAAGGGGGTTGTGGTGATGGTGGGGGCCACGGGGGTGGTTGGGGAAAAGAGGAGGGGAGGGTGGGGTTGGAGGGGGTTGCAGGGAGGCGGAGAGAGAGAGAGAGAGAGAGAGAGAGAGAGAGAGAGAGAGAGATAGAGAGAGAGAGAGGGAAATGCCACGATACATACCCGCACATCAAGTCTTTGCACCGTCCCGATGAAATTCCCCAAGCTGAAAACATGATTGTGAATGAAGTTCTTGCTCCTTGACTTAATTCAGGTAACTCTTCACACTGGAGAGTTTGATCAAATTTTTTTTCCTCTTTTTTTTCTCTTTTTTTTTTGGTTTTGCTTTATTTTATAAATAAACTGCAATCACTGAATGAAATACGGTAGGTAGAGTGAATGAAACGCTTCCAATTTAACTTAATTCAGGTACTTCTTCACCCTGGAGATATTGACTAGGGGTATCCTTTTACCCTGCAAATCCTCTAGATGTACTGCTCCATGAGGTAATACCTTTACCACCCTGTAAGGTCCTATCCATTTGGGTACCAGTTTTGTTGAAATTGCTAGGACCTGATGCACTAAAACCTTGGATCCTTCTTGTACCTCATTGGACCTTAGATACGTATCATGCAGTCTCTTCGCTCTTCTTGTGTCACCTAAAGTTTTTGCATTGCTCCTTCTCTATATTCGTCTAATGCCACCAGTCTCCTAATGGGAGGTTCAATTCCAATGGTTTTGGCTCCCATTTCCTTTTTGATAATGAATTCAAATGGTGCCAATGCCTCTTTTCCATATACTAAGCGAAATGGTCTCTCTCTAGTGGTTCCCCTCTTTGTGGTTATGAAAGCCCAAATTGCACCCATCAATGCTTGTGGCCAAAAGCTTTTATGGTCAAAAGATAGTTTGCGTAGCAATCTGATCAAAGTCTTATTGGAGCTTACTGCTTGGCCATTTTCCCTTGGATAGTAGGCACATGACTGTTTATGAAAAACCTTGTACCTGTCAAATATAAATTGGAGCAATCAATTTACAAAATGTGTGCCTCTATCACTAGTGATTTCTAGTGGGCAACCAAATCTTGAAACAATACGTTTATATCAAAACTTAGCTACTATTAAAGCTGTGCAATCCATAGTAGCTTCAGCTTCAACCCATTTAGTTGCGTAACATGTGGCCATCAAAATATACTTCTTACCCCCAAGTTGACTAGTCTGACTAATTGGTCGTATGGAATCAAGACCCCATCATTCAAATGGGAGCCATCCTGTAGATATGACTAATGGTTGGAAATTCAATCTGGTTGGCGTAGGAGCACATCTCTGGCAAATGTGGCATTCTTTAGCAAACTTGATCGCATCCTTGTAAATATGAGGCCACCATAGTCCCTTGTGGATGATTCTATGAGCCAATTCTTCCCCCTTTAGATGCCCTTCACTGTGTGCTGCCTCAAGCAAAGGGGTTACCTCCTCTGGATAAACACACTTTCTCAAGATATCATCCTGACAATATCTATATAAATTTCCACTTGTAAGTGAGTACGTTTTGGTTTTAAGGCTCTTTTCAATAGGTGTAAAGTGTTGGAGGAGTTTTCCAATAGTGAGAAAATGGAGAATTCCATCATACCAGTTAGTCTGAGTTGCTACTAAGAAGAGATTACTATCCACCAATTCATCATTAATACCTATTGCCTTCTCGCTCATTGCGGTCTTGGATACTTGATCTGCCATGTAGTGCTCTCTTCTTGGCTTAATATGAATATCCATGTAATGCCGAAACTTCTGACGAGCAAATACAATAGCCAACCATTCCCTTTCGGTCGTACTGTAGTTCCTTTCTGCTTGGGTGAGTAGTCTGCTAGCATAGGAGATAGGTCTATCAACCTTGTGTGATGATGGTTGAGCTAGAACCGCACCAACAGCATGAAGACTAGCATCTGTATGCACATGAAACTCTAATGACCAGTTAGGAACACTTAAAAGTGGAGCCGTAGATAACCTCAATTTTAGTTCACAAAGTGCTTTCTTAGCCTCAACACTCCATGAGAAAGGGACCTTTTTACTGGTAAGCCTCGATAAGGGCTTAGCTATTTCTGAACACATTCGTATAAATCTTCTATGGTATCCTGCATGGCCCAAAAAGCTTTGGACTTCCTTTGGGCTTTGTGGAATAGGGATGGAAAAAATAGGAGTAGCCTTTATAGGGTCAACTGTTATCCCTTCAGCAGATACTATGTGACCAAGAAGAGTGCCCTTGGTGACCAAAAAATGACATTTAAGAGGATTTAACTTCAAACCTGTTTTCAGACATTGCTCAAAGATTTCCTTTAGATTTTCCAAATGATCATGGAAATCTTGAACTGCTGCTCTTCTATCTGTGCCTGAAAACACTAAAACGTCATCCATGAGAAAGGTTGTTAACCACTTGCCCAATATCAGATACATTGTTCTATTAAATGAAGCTGGTGCATTCTTCAAGCCAAAAGCTATGCGAGTATAGACATAAGTGCCCCATGGAGTAACAAAGACTGTTTTTTCCCTATCATCAGGATGGATCACTATCTGATTGTAGCCACTAAAACCATCCAAGAAGCTATACAAAGTGTGACTAGCTACTACCTCAAGTTCTTGCTCTATGAAGGGCTTAGGAAATCCATCTTGAACAGTCACTTTATTCAAGGCACAAAAATCAACAGAGACTCTTGTTTTTCCACTACTTTTCTTGGGTACAATAACCATAGAAGAAAGCCACCTAGAATCTTCTACTGGAACAATAATACCTGCTTCTTCTAGTTTTGTAATTTCCAACTTTATTGCCTCTGCATACTTTGGATTGAGTCAATACAGCCTACTTCTTGCAGGCACGACTCCCTCAACTAAGGGTATCTGGTGTAATCCAAGCTCCTCTGGTATCCCTATTAGATCTTTGTAGGACTATGCGAAGACATTTTTGTAAGCAGAAAGAAAAGAAGTTACCTTCTGTAGTAAAGGGGGATAATGCCATAGCTAGGAGGCTAAGTGGACTACTTGAGGGTTCTCTTCATCCCCTAGATTTACTTCTTGAACCAGTGTTTTAGGACTAGTCTTGTTTGAGAAATCATCTCCACTGTATGCGGGAGTGGACTTTAGCTTATATTGTGCAATATGTTCTCTGGTCCATCTTTGAGGTATATCTGAAAAAGGAAGATCTTCTCTGCACTCAGCATAACTTTCCATCCCGGATACTTCTATATTTGGTACCTCACTATCCATATTTGTTGCCTCTTCAAAGTTTCTATTCTCCAGCCCTCATGGCCTTTATCTGCAACTCCTTCACCTTCAACTTCTTCTTCTATTTCATTGATTTCCACCGTGCAACACTCAACACTTTCCATCATCCAATTCAATAAGGTATCTTCTTCTTGGGGTACAGAGCGCATTACCTGAGTGTCCATAGTATACCCAGTAGTTTTCCCTGAGTCAAATCCTTCTTCCAGATGTAGTTGCAGTTGGCTATTGGTGCTTGTTGAAATCCACAGTTTGTTTTTCCCCCAATATTGCAAAGCTTTTGCTTGACTCAACCAATGCCTCCCCAGGAGTAAAGGGTAAGAAGTCTCATGTGGAAGTGTAGTAACAACAAAATCTATAACAAAGTGATAACCTTGAACCTTGTACTATCATCAATACCTTTTTAATAATGCCAATTGGCCCAACTCGATGTTGATATGCTAGGGTAACTGTGAATGGTGCCATCTTCGTGGGGTTCAAATTCAGTTTCCTCATTGTGAAATCTGACATCAAATTGATGCCAAAGCCTCCATCTATAATCACACCTATGAGAGCTTCATCCTTTATAAGAACAAATAGCCTTGAGCTTTGGTAGTCTGCTAGGGGTGCAGGGGGAAAATCAACCATGAAACCATCTATACTAGGTGGTTGGCTCAAGTAAGCAGAGTGTACAATCTTTAATAGGTCACTTCTTATTTTTGAATCCATCTTTATGAGTTCATATAGACTAACCTTGTGATGAATACCTTTCAAGATCTGCTGGATGTTTACCTCATGTGTGTCTTCTTGCAAACTTGTTGGTTGATCCTTTAGTGAAGTAGCCACCCTTTCATAAGCTCCTTCAATATTTGCTTGGTCCTTCCACCCAACCTTCTTTTCCTCCTCTTTATCCAGGAGTCCCTCTTGTTCCTCTCTACGGGTTGCTGCCGCTTGTTTGGCTCTAGTCATCATGGGCATTGAAGAAGATGAAATAGCATAAGACTGAGTGGTCATACCTTCATCTTGTGGAGAGACTGCAATCATGTGGATTGGAGCAGGACGGCTTCTTGGGCAATCTTTGGTGTAGTGAGCCTTAGTCTCTGGACAATGCTAACAAGGAGGTGTATCTTCTGGAAGGGAACACCTATTTTGCATATGGCCATACTCACCACAACGGTAGCACATCAAAGGGCTATTATATCTGGGCTTCGTTGGTCGATTCTCCACTCTATTAGGTGCATTTGAAGTACTAGCATAATATGAATACAAAGCTTGAGAGTTACCTTGTTGTTGTGTACCCTTGAGGTAGTAACAGTCTCTAGCTTCATGGCCATCCTTTCCACAAAATTGATAGCTTACCTTGTTAGGACAATTAGCATTGGAATGTCCATTGTTGTTACATATTGTGCACCAAATCTTCCTTCTTATATCTTGAGTGGTCGGCAAATCTTCACGGCAAAGTTGGGCTACTTCATCATCAGTGCGACGCAGTGGTGGCAAGACCTTCTCTTCTTGTTGATTTTGTTGCATTCCTAATGCCTCTAGTTCCTTCCTCAGTTGCCCAATAGGATCGAGTTCTCTAGCATAGTTCGGTTGTGTATCCCCTTCAAAATGTTGCCTAGCTTCTTCAATGCGTGATGCTGCTGCAACAAAATCATTGAGGTTTGCATCCAATCTAAGAGACTCGCGTAGCTTCTGCTGAGATGACCTGGGAAGAGCTTTTTCTATCCATTTTTTAACCAATAAATCACCTGGAGCATGTGCTAGACGTGCAACAAGTGCTTTTGTCCTAGTGTGAAGGTCATGAAAGGATTCACCTGATCTTAGCCTTAGGTTCTCTAGCTGGTCTATAGCCCTTTCCGAGGAGTCACTTGGTCGAAATGTCTATGAGAAAACCATCTTTAGAGCCTCCCATGTAGCAAAATGGCCATCTCTATATTGACTGTACCATTTGTCAGCAAGGCCTTCCAATGTGGATGGGAAGAGTACCATCATTGCATCCTCTCTATTCTGCAGACCTCGTCTACGGCATAAGGAGATGAACCTCCTCACATGATCATCAGCATCCTCATACGCTTATCCCTTGAAGGTAGGGAACTTGATATTAAGTCTGGAGAGTAAATGAGAGAGATCCTCCATTTGCACTGGTGTTTCTTGTGACATATCTGAGGAGAAGTCTAATGTTCTCCTATGCTTCTCCTATGCTTCTCCTTTGAGAGTGGTGTTGCACCCAAATCAATAGATAAATTCAAGGAGGGTAGAGGGGAGCTAGGTTCACTAGTCAAAGATATAGCCGACTTGTTAAGGATCCTTCGTACACAAAGAGGCTCCTTATCTGCTCGCGTATGGGTCATGTACCTACTTGCAAATGCAATAGGGCAAAGAATACTAGAAAAAGGACTATTTAGTATGCTCAAGGCCTCTCACAGAAATGCAAGTGTCCCATCGAGCGTGCCAAACTGTAGAGGAGGTACTGGGGTATCCACTTTTAACAAGAGTAGAAAATATGCACTTCGAATAATTTTCCTACTCAAGGGAGGTCCTCCTTAGGGAACTATACCCTTTAACATTTCTGTAAGCAGGCAAATCACAATAATTGCACAATAAATGTAATCACTCAGAGAGAAGATAAATGACAATGGCAAAAGTACTGGACAAAACCACTCCTTAGTTCACACAGATGATTACAATATAGGCAAAATAACTACGGAGTTGATTTCTCTGGGCTAACATGCCACTCCAGAACTACACAACATCAATACAAGAGATTCATCCAATCCGTACAATGAAGACAACTAGATGCAGACTGGTACTGATCAGTACAAAGTGTGAAGACTTGCTCCAAGGGGAAGAGCACAAAAATACCACTAACACCAAAAATACCAGTGAATCATAATGAATGACAAAATAAAGCCACTTCCTTCACACTATGGTGCTATTAGCCCTCCACTAGGAAGCCCACGCTTTGTATCCTTCCCACAGAGTGACTTCCTAGAGTAGGCTTGTAGTCAGAGAGTGCAAAGAGAGTACCCTTGTATGTACATATGTATATGTGTCTCAAATGAACATAAGTCGATTGCTTTTATAGGCTCCAATAGGCCAAGAGGGCCTTTCCGATTCCTCACGTCCACTGATCATGCACCGATTGATTGCCCAAAATTGGAGGGGTAGATCAAATATGCCACCAATCTTGAATTGGATCTCCCAAAATAGGAGTCATCATGAATGGTTGGCGGCAACAGTCATTTCTCTAGTTTCACTTTTACCACTTAAACTTTTACTGTCACTTTTGAATGCAAGCTGAGATCCTCATTTTGTGCCACCCGTGATATTCGAATGACCCTAAGAAACACATCCTTCACATAATTTTTGTAGTAGCTTGGGACCCTTACATATTGAGTAGGAGAGATGGTGGGTGATGGGGGAGGTGTGGGTTGAGGTTGTGGGGGTTGGTTGTGCACGTTGCAGGGGGTATGAGAGGTGTGGGTGGAGTGGTGGGAGAAGTCATTGTTGGTCAGAAATTGATCCATTATTTCAAAAACTATTATTGCACCATTGGATAGTACTCGTCGAGAACTTTCCAACAATATATAGCACTATAGTGTTTGGTTGAAAAATCATTCTCTAAATATCCATCCAAAACTACATGAGAACTTTGTGGGTGGTCGTGGGAAATTGTGGGAGATTGTGGGTTATGGTGATGGTGGGGGCCGCGGGGTGGTGGGGGAAAAGAGGAGGGGAGGGTGGGGTTGGAGGGGGTTGTGGTGATGGTGGGGGCCGTGGGGGTGGTGAGGGAAAAGAGAAGGGGAGGGTGGCGTTGGAGGGGGTTGTGGTGATGGTGGTGGCCGCGGGGTGGTGGGGGCAAAGAGGAAGGGAGGGTGGGGTTGGAGGGGGTTGTGGTGATGGTGGGGGCCGCGGGGGTGGTGGGGGAAAAGAGGAGGGGAGGGTGGGGTTGGACGGGGTTGTGGTGATGGTGGGGCCGCAGGGGTAGTGGGGGGATTGAGGAAGGGAAGGTGGGGTTGGAGGGGGTTGTGGTGATGGTGGGGGCCGCGGGGATGGTGGGGGAAAAGAGGAGGGGAGGGTGGGGTTGGAGGGGGTTGCGGGAGAGAGAGAGAGAGAGAGAGAGAGAGAGAGAGAGAGAGAGAGAGAGAGAGAGAGAGAGAGAGAGAGAGAGAGAGAGAGAGAGAGAGAGAGAGAGAGAGAGAGAGAGAGAGAGAGAGAGAGAGAGAGAGAGAGAGAGGGAGGGAGGGAGGGAGGGAGGGAGGGAGGGAGGGGAGGGAGGGAGGGAGGGAGGGAGGAAGGGAGGGAGGGAGGGAGGGAGGGAGAGAGAGAGAGAAAGAGAGAGAGAGAGAGAGAGAGAGAGAGAGAGAGAGAGATAAATGCCGTGATACATACATAGACACACACATATACACATACATACACAAACATACACATACTCTCACATATATACATACAAATAGACACACATACATATATGCACACACAAGCACTCACATGCATACATTTACACACATAAGCGATGCACATACACATACATGCATACACTTTGACACACATAGGGTGAAAGTTTTATGGTTTTAGTTACACACACATATACTCACATACATACATAGGGTTAGGGTTTTAGGATTTTAAGTTCACACACACATACACTCACATACATACACACATACACACAGACACACATATGACCCTTTCTGCTACATCCCTAGCAGATTGAAGAGTCTCATCATGTTTAATCAATGAAGGATTGGTTAGGAAACATACAATTACTACTACTTTAGAAGAGCAAACGAGAAATAGTTGAAGTAATAGATGGAAGAACTCTAGCATCTAGACATAATACAATGAGAATCACACCCTTAAGAGTACACATTGGTGATCATGAACCTTACCTATGTTTCAATGTAATATCAAGTACAAAAATTGTGTTATCCTTCGAGTGATCTAGCTAATCAAACATAATCCAAAATTATTTTCGAAAAGAATAAAATCACTCATCGAGATATCCATAAGAACCTGACATATGCAAAACCTCAATCCTTCATACATGTAAGGAAGGAACCGACATCTATGATCTATAGTAAGGTTTTGGAGAGGTTTTTGAAAAGAAGAATGCAGATAACCTTCTAGAGTGTACACCATATTATAGCACCACATAACTTCAAGAGGTAGCACGACCACTCTTTGGAACAATCTAGAGACTATCCATATAGGAGCATAGAGAATCACACAAGAATAGAAATGAAGATGTTGGCAAGGTGTTTATTACACACTCAAATTCTCTAGGAAGAAACCTTGTTCTATTTGTAAAGAAGAAGCATGGGACTCTTCGAATGTATGTAGAATATCTTGGACTCAATAAAGTCACTATGGAAAATAGATATTCTCTACCATCTATAACAAACCTCTTGGAATGGATGGAGAAAGTGGTTTGTTTGGAACAAGGTCCCATGTGTCATTGTTGATAAGAGCTTCCATTTCTTTCCACTCCTTTTTTCATAGAGCTTCTTCATAAGAGGTTGGTTCTTCATTGCTGGAGTCCTTAACCATATAGATTGAATGCTTTGTTACCAGAGTGGTATCAAATTTATATCTCTATGGTTTCTTCTTTTCTCTCATTGACTTTTTGATTGGTTGAAATGAGCTTCTTGCACCTTGAGCTAGTTCTTGCACCTTAGCTTTCCCTTTGTTCTTCCATAGCATCAATTTCTCCAACTCTATCAGCTCATCTTTAGAGTCCCTATCTTCAAGATGCGTTGGTTCCTTTATTGGAAGAGATTGAAAGTATTTCAAGTCATAGAGTAGCTTTACTTTCGTACCATCATCAAACCAAGATTTATTTTCATCAAAGAATACATCCCTACTAACCAAGAAGCCTTTTTTAGTGGGATTATACAATCTAATCCTTTTGTATTTTAATCATAACCAATATTGACACACTTTTTTGCTTTTTTTCAAAGACCCACCCACACCATTCTCTCTCTCTCTCTCTCTCTCTCTCTCTCTCTCTCTCTCTCTCTCTCTTTCTCTCTCTCTCTCTTTCTCTCTGTCTCTATCTCTCTCTCTCTCTCTCTCTCTCTCTCTCTCTCTCTCTCTCTCTCTCTCTCTCTCTCTCTCTCTCTCTCTCTCTCTCTCTCTCTCTTTCCCCTCACTTCCTGCCATCCCGTAGTCACACAACACCTCCTCATGTAGAGACCCCAACTCATGCAACCACATCCCATCCCCCCCTCACATCCCCCCCTCACATCTCTCACTATCTTTCTTTTCTCTCTCTCTCTCTCTCTCTCTCTCTCTCTCTCTCTCTCTCTCTCTCTCTCTCTCTCTCTCTCTCTCTCTCTCCCTCCCTCCCTCCCACCATGTGCCATCCCCTTAACCTACAAACTGCGATCTCCAACTGCCATCTCCAACTACCATCTCCCATAGTAGTGCAGCCATTACATAACTCTCACCCTACATTCTCTCTCTCTCTCTGTCTCTCTCTCTCTCTCCTCTCTCTTTCTCTCTCTCGCTCTCTCTTTCTCTCTCTCTCTCTCTCTCTGTCTCTCTCTCTCTTTTTATCTCTCTCTCCCTCTCTCTCTCTCTCTCCCTCTCTCTCTCTCTCTCTCTCTCTCTCTCTCTCTCTCTCTCTCTCTCTCTCTCTCTCTCTCTCTCTCTCTCTCTCTCTCTCTCTCTCTTTCTCCCCCCCTCTCTCTCTCTCTCCATCCACCTCTTCCCTGCCATTCTCCAAGCGTCCCTTGGCCTCTACTCTCAACAGACCTATAGCACCCCACACCCTCTTTCTTGCCATTCACTTGTTTTCTCTACTCTCTCTCTATCTCTCTCTATCTCTCTCTCTCTCTTTGTTTCTCTCTCTCTCTCTCTCTCTCTCTCTCTCTCTCTATCTCTATCTCTCCCTCCCTCTCTCTCTGTCTTTCTCTCTCCATCTCTCCCCAACCATGGCATCTCCCTTCTTTCTTCCTTGATTGTGCTGCAGGATTGCAAGCTCTACTCTCAGCCATCTCTTCCTTCCCCAACACCTCTTGGCTGCCCTTGATTCGTGGGCTTCCTCAAAGTCGCAGGTGGCTATGGTGGTCTGACGATTAACAATAGGATCATACTTAATTATCTAGTAATGGTGATGAATTCCTTCGGAGATGGATACAATTCTAATCACACTATTCATCAAGATGAGATTGATCAGCGTGGCATTTTGGGACCTCTAGATGGTGTTGTCATCAATGGGAAGGGTTCTTTGGGGAGTTCCTCATTGTTGATCAAGACAAAATGAGTTTCTATAATGTTGTTCTTACAACTTCTATCTACTTCAACATCCCAAGTAATGCACTAACTATAGCGGAGACTCAAAAATCTCATACAAAACATAATAGTTATGACGATCTTGATATCCACTTTGGACAATGCTACTCCATAATTTTCACATGTAACTAACCATCAACTGACTAGTACATGGTGGCTTTGACTAGGTTTACCAATCTTGTTCTTAGAGGTTACACATGTTGCTTATCAACAAGACATCCAGACACTCATAAAAATCACCCTTATCAATTTATCCCTTCATTCATATACATATGCAATTGCCATTCAAGACATGTCTCGCTGCGCAATCTCTCCATCAATCAAGTCACTTGATCAATATGAAGCCTCTAAGAA
>CM035406.1:235833036-235885536 GCA_020310875.1 Ceratopteris richardii | reverse complement strand
ATCTCTCTCTCTCTCTCTCTCTCTCTCTCTCTCTCTCTTTCTATCTCTCTCTCTCTCTCTCTCTGTCTCTCTCTCTCTCTCTCTCTCTCCAACCATGTGCCATCCTCTTACCCTACAAACTGCCATCTCCAACTGCCATCTCCAACTACCATCTCCCATAGTAGTGCAGCCACAACATAGCTCTCACTGTACATTCTTTCTCTCTCTCTCTCTCTCTCTATCTCTCTCTCTCTATCTATCTCTCTCTATCTTTCTCTCTCTCCCTCTCTATCACTCTCTCTCTCTCTCTCCCCTCTCTCTTTTTCTCTCTCTTGCTCTCTCTTTCTCTCTCTCTCTCTCTCTCTCTCTCTCTCTCTCTCTCTCTCTCTCTCTCTCTCTCTCTCTCTCTCTATATATATATATATATATATATATATATATATATATATATATATATATATATATATATATATATATATATATATATATATATATATATATCTCCCTTCCTCTCTCTCTCTCTCTCTCTCTCTCTCTCTCTCTCTCCCTCCCTCCCTCCCTCTCTCTCTCTCTCTCTCTCTCTCTCTCTCTCTCTCTCTCTCTCTCTCTCTCTCTCTCTCTCTCTCTCTTTCTCCCCCCCTCTCTCTTTCCATCCACCTCTTCCCTACCATTCTCCAAGCGTCCCCGCGCCTCTACTCTCAACAGACCTATGGCACCCCACACCCTCTTTCTCGCTATTCCCCTGTTTTCTCTACTCTCTCTCAATCTCTCTCTATCTCTCTCTCTCTCTCTCTCTCTCTCTCTATCTCTCCCTCCCTCTCTCTCTATCTGTCTTTCTCTCTCCTTCTCTCCCCAACCATGGCATCTCCCTTCTTGCTTCCTTGATTGTGCAGGAGGATTGCAAGCTCCACTCTCAGCCATCTCTTCCTTCCCCAACGCCTTTGGCCTGCCCTTGATTCATGGGCTTCCTCAAAGTAGGAGTTGGCTATGGTGGTCTGAGGATTGACAACAGGATCATACTTACTTATCTAGTAATGGTGATGAATTGCTTCTAATAGGAGATGTGCACAATTCTAATCACACTATTCATCAAGATAAGATTGATCAACATAGCATTTTAAGACCTCTAGTTGGTGTTGTCATCAATGGGAAGGGTTCTTTGGGGAGTTTCTCATTGTTGACCAAGACAAAATGAGTTTCTATAATGTTGTTCTTTCAACTTCTTTCTACCTCAAGATCGGTAGCTGACTAGTACATGATGGCTTTGACTAGGTTTACTAAGCTTGTTCTTAGAGGTTATACATGTTGCTTATCAACCAGACATCTAGACACTCGTAAAAATCACCCTTATTAAGTTATCCATTCATTCATATACATATGCAATTGCCATTCAAGACATGTCTCGCTGTGCAAGCTCTCCATCAATCGAGTCGCTTGATCAATATGAAGCCTCTAAGAAGAAGAAATCCACCAGGATGCCTACTCCCGTGTCAACCTCTGTATAAATGATGAAAAGAGTAAGAGGAATGGCAATAGACATGTGTAGGAATCATACACCATGACGCAAACAAGGACACATCTAGTATATTTAGGATGGTTGTCTAAATGGGCAACTTGAAGTCACCAAAGCAATTGGGCATTGGCATATAGATGGCTTCATGTGTGCCGGTTGCCCCCTTAGTGGGGAGCCTAAAGTGAGCAGTTCTTGCTCTCAAAGGACATTACATTCTTAGTCATTCGATGTGATGGACTATGGGGTGTTTTTTCGCTAGTAGTCTTACAATTGCTTTTGCATGCAAAAGGCTCCAAGAAGACGATGATCTTGCAAGATGTTGTCAAGAACACGTGGCTGAAGCTCTCCATCGAGATTCCTTTGGGAATCTAATAGTAAGGATCATATGCTTTCTAGTTGTCCTCCAAAACTTACGAGAAAATTAGGTGTCAGGAAAAGATAACCTTCACATGGATTGAGATATCTACAAAATGCATTAGATAATAGATAACATTCTTGATAAAAAATCTTCATATTTATGACCACCAACTTGTTAGATGTGGGTTTCCTGATCTGCTCTAGAACAATGTGCCACACTCATTGAGTACAAGCACCTTATGGAGTGCAAAAGCTACAATTGATGATCAAGCAAAGGAGGGTTCACCATTTTGACATCAAGAACAAAGCAAGGGCTCCACCATCCCCTTGAAAGATCATAGAGTGAATTTATGTAGGGAATACAATTGCCAAGCCCTCATGGTGTCAAAAGCTGGTTCAGGATCTAATGAAGGTTGGCTGCTGGAGCCATAATTAGCCTACTCTTCCTTCCCTTTGGAAACCACTTTAGCATGTATTTAGTCGATGTTGGGGTTTGAGAAAGGCCCTTCTAACCGCTTTTGAGTCTATATAAGCAAGTGATTTGCATTCATTGGATATAGATGAGATCATTATCATCATCATTATTAAGGAACATTTACCATATCATTATTCTCTTGCTACTTGGGGCTATCCCTTGATCACCCTTCGCATCTTGCTGCTACATGCACACTATTGCCGAGGACACTTAATGGTGATTATATAGACTGTGGGCCTTCGAGTGGAGTTGGTTATTAGCATTACAAGTTTATGAAGTGGCTTGGACAGAGTCTGTTGGTGTGAACTTCTTGTCTTTCTCTTGGAGAAGGGTCTTCATCCTTGCAGTAGTCCTTGTGTGGTTAGTACTTCTTGTATTGATTCTATCTAGTTTCTAGAATGGCATGCTAGCCCATTGTATTAATCATTAAGGAGCATTGTTTCCATCTAAAATCATTAAGTCAATTAAGAAATCAATTTGGGGTCCTTTCTCATATTTACAATTGTCATTTTCATTTCTTTGTGACTATACGAGTTCTCTATTGTACATACACAATTAGCGTACTTGCACACAAAAATGTTACATGGTATATTTCCCTAAGAAGGAACCTCCATTGAGTAGATGATGTATTGGAAGCATGCGAGAGTGTAGCTTCCTCTACAATTGGATATTTGCCATAGTTGGATACCTTATTACTTCGTCTACAACATTGTAGATGTGAAAGGTATGGAACATAAGCTAGAAAACAAGTGGCTCATCAAAGGTTGTGCAATGTAGAAGCTTCTCAAGCTAAAGTGATTCTGAAAAACAAATCCTTTCTCACACTTATGAGAATCCATCACTGGAAGGATCTCAATATGCTTAAACTTCGTGTTCTATCAATGCTTGTTGACTCCAAAAGGCTTAGACCTTGTCTCCTCCATATGGAAGAGTTGGAACAAGACTAAAGTGTATATCAAGGTTAAATAATACTTGAAGTGGGCAGCCCACATGAGGAGAAATAATTCTATTTATTTTCTAATCAAGGGAGCTTAAGACGTTGACTGAAAGAGCATCAAAATAGAAAACAACTATGGAACAAAGGATTTAGTATATGAAAGAATCTCTAGAACCATGAGAGAGGTCTAACTCAACTGCAAGATTGGTACTTAAAACATCCCCTACTCCATCACACCCAATGATTAAGAACTTGTTATCCCTCGAGAGCAAGAACCACTCACTTTAGGTTCCCCGCTAAGGAGGCAACCAGCACCCATGAAAACATCTATATGCCAATCCCGAATTGCTTTGGTGACTTCAAGTTGGCCATTGAGACAACCATCATGAATATAAACACCTAATGCTTCAATCCAGTGTTGTCCTTGTTAGCACCATGGTGTATGATCTCTAGACATGTCTAGTGTCTTTCCTCTTACTCTTTTGAACATTCATACATAGGTTCACAGGGGAGTAGGCTTCCTAGTGGATTTCTTTTCCTTAGAGGCAACGTACTCATCAAATGACTTGAATGATGGAGATTTTGCAAAGTGCGATATGGCATGAATGACGATTTCATATGTATGTAAACGTAGGGATAAATTGACAGGGATGATTTTTACATGTCTCTGTATCCCTTTTTAATAAGCAACATCTGTAGCCTCGAAGAACATCATTAGTAAACCTAGTCGAAGCCACCATGTAATAGTTAGCTAATGGTTGGTTTGTGGAATGGCGGGGAAGAGGGTATGCGGTGCTGAGAGAGAGAGAGAGAGAGAGAGAGAGAGAGAGAGAGAGAGAGAGAGAGAGAGAGAGAGAGAGAGAGAGAGAGCGGGACAATAGTGGAGGCATCACGCGGGGTAGAGAGAGAGAGTGAGAGAGAGAGAGAAAGAGAGAGTGGCGGGGAGGCTTGCGGGCCTCCGGGTTAGCAAGGGAAGAAAGATAAGCAGAGAGAAAGATATATTGCCTCTGAAGTTCAGGACTCAGTAGGGTACCATGGGGAAGTGGCAAAATAAACATAGCAACTTGAATGTACCTCTCCACAAAAAGCAGATTTTTCTTCTAGACTTTACGCAATTCTGCTCACCAACTTGCCAATGGGCCACCTTTTGGAGATAAAGGTAATGCACAATATAGAAGTACAATAGAAATTCATACTTAGATTCCCTGCACCAACTTGGATTGCACGCAAAGTGAACGAATGCTCCATGACAGCAGCGCTTTTCAGTTCGTTGATTCACGTGTCTGCCAATTTGTGAACTCATGTGGAGGATCAGCGCTTAACTCTTTTGAAAGGCAGGCATCGAGATACTTTTCAGCAACTTGGGAGTCTGCCAAGTCGCCTAAACCTTGCAGGACTAGAATTTCACAATCCATGGGTCAATTTCTAGTGCACCTAAAATCCAGTCCTTTCTGGCGGATCGTAGCGGAGTGGCAAATCAAGCGGAGATACCCGGCGGCAACCCTTTCCAAAGGCTTGCATTGTCAGTGAATAAATGTTAGCTATGCTATTTAATGCGCAGAGGTACCATCTATCCTGGTGAAGAGAAGATGGCGCATTCGTGTCACAAACTTGCGGATTCGCCAACTTGGGGGGGCGGGGGGGGACGCATGAGAACGACTACATCTTCCATGTAGTCAGTAAAACAATATAACCACATAAAGAAATTTATACCAAATTTCAGAAGGGAGTGTAGCAAACGAGCAGTAACTTGCTCGGCATGATGATCCAACAAATCCTTCATACGAGATTCACTTCTGAATATGTGCGCTAAGATGCAGGAAAGCCGGATTACGTTTTTGAAATGCAGATGTCGAGATAGTTCTGAGCAACTTGCGAAAGATTCGAACTTTGGGAAATGGCTACAGTCTTAGCGTTCAGAGGATAGTAGTAGCCGTGAGCCTCGAGCGCTAGATATTTTCTGTTCTGCTCAGGAATCGAGCACTTTCCTTTATACCGCCACAGGCTTGCAATGATCATTTTATTCATTCTTTTCTCATACACGTGTCTCGTCCTGCTTCATCGGTTCTTCTCTGTATTGGAAATATCTGAACAAACACCAGTCCCTATGCTCTTCAATCAGCAGATGCTTGCGGGACCATTGATTTTCTCATATAATGACATTCTGATAACGTCACTGTTTCCTCCAACTTTTAGTTTTCTCTCCATAAAAAGACGCTCTGGTGAACGCAACAATATTTTCTAAATACTTTCTCGGAAATTTTTTAATAGATGCAACCCATGCGGAAGTGATGTAGATGCTAGCAAAGGATATTTCTTATCTTGAAGAACGCTTTTACGAAGACTTAATTCACGTAGCCTTTATGAAGTTAGACATTTTAATCGGTCTGGCGTGCTAGCATTTGGTAGCTCAGATCTAGCCCATCATATCCTCCATTAGCACGTAAACTATGTACGCGGGATACACTAAGAGCATACTCAGCTTATCTTCTCGCACTGAAGATACGAGCGCATTGAACATGTCTGATCTATCCCGGTAATCGGATCAACGCGAATTGTCACTCGAATTGTAAATTGTCACGCGAATTGTACTCGTACCTGTGCGTGTCTTTGAGAGCGTCATGTATCAAGATTATATGGAATCTCTATTTATTTGAAAATATGCATGAAGCTCATTCTGTATTCGTGATTAAGGAAAGAGTGCTATGGGAAGCGAATTTTCCTTTTCATACGGCTCTTCCGTTGGAATTTCGACAAGATCTTTCCTTTCTTAGAAATAGTTTCATTTGCATACTTGACTCTGACGCTGTCAATATCTAGACTATCTTCTTTGCTAGAGGTATATTTATCTTTATTTTCTTTCAGACTTGTGGCATTGTCCTCTAAGGCTTTATCAATATTAGTATCTTTGATTTGGCTCACACCTTCTAGATAGTCCAAGAGGTTAACTTCTTTTCTCAGCCTTCTATTTCTCCATGATACGCTCATTTCTCACTATATCCAGCCCCATGGAACAAGGAGAAGGGAGAAAACGCATGAGACGAGATAGTTAGGAGATATGGAAGAGCTCTTTATGGATCCTCCACCAACATGCTCAAATGCCAAATAAGAAAAGTGGAGAATGAGGCATTGATGATTCACTACGCAAACTACTAGTATCCCTTGTCCACTAACCATCTTCATTCGTCTTAAAGGTTACCCTACTCATCTAGCCATAATGAATAGGTAAGTCATGTCAAATCTCTGACACCTAGCCTTGGTTATGCCCCTAGGAAGGAGCTTTTCATTAAGGCATGCACATCTTTGAAATATGATACCAAATATGAGAAGTGGACGATGGGATACCATGACTCACCTTCCAAGCTATTTAAATCCCTCAACTTGTAACCCCCTAGAGTGTTTGGAGAGGTAAGTTTTCTCTACTCATCTAGCCAACACGAGTAAGTACCTTGTCTAAAATCAATTTAAACCTTGGCAATCCCGGATGAAAAGAACTTCTTGTTCCTGTAGGCATGTACATCTATAGAGTATAAAAATCTTTCCCTCTTCAAAAGATCATTTTCATAAATGTTATACAAGCATTTATAGACTTGGAATCAGAACCTCTTATTCCAAGTAATAAGACTAGAATTGGCAATGGTCAAAAACACTTAATGATAAAAAATGTAGAAAACTAAGCAACAAGAGCCTCATTTCTTGGTCGGTACAATTTTGTAAAAGTATCTCAAACACTAGGAGCAAATATGAGGGATAATGGGAAGTTGGGAAGACAAGGGTATCAATGCGTGTGCAGATGCATCCATACTATCCCATTGAAGTTGATCTATAGTAGGTGCAATAGAAGCCGTAGCACAAAGAGGAAATTGAATATCATCATCTTCAAGATCATCTACATCATTGTCAATAATTGTAATGGTAGGTGTAGTAGGATGTTTTTCAACACTGCATATATGCTTGCAATGGTTAATTAGTACCATGCAATGTATCCTCAATGTCCAACATATAGAATACATCATTGTTTTCAACATGGATAGTGACTAAATGGCTCTTATGCAAAAAATTGACTTTACCTCAAAATGTTTAACAAAAATATTGTGTGCACGTATGCAAAACATTAGCAAACTATCTAGTTCTTGTACTCCCACACTAAAACTTGTATAAATGTTTGGGGCAAAAGTAACAAAGCACACATAGTAGTTATGTTAGTGCATTTGTAGGCATAAAGGAGCGTAGATAAAAAAATTGACACCATAAAGAGAAGGCATTGAAAATAATAATCACTCTTAATATGATCATATATTTTCATGTGATTCTAACAATATGATTAGAGGGGTGTCGAGACTGACGTAGATGAAGTAGCAAGCAGCTCTCATAGGAATTGTTCTAGTTCCACTTTTTTTGGAAGCCCACAAGACATTAAAGGAAGAACAAGATGCTTGGAGCACAGTACAATGCTTATTGTATTACTAAGTAAAAGAAAAGTTACCCATTAGGGTTATAGGATTATATAGAAGAAAGGCAATAAACCTACTAAGAAGTGAGAAAATCACCCGAGGACCCTAAGTGTGTTCATACACATCAAAACAAAACATATTAATACTTTTTGCTATCCATTCTAAGTCGTTTTAAGCAGACAACCTATACCAACTTCAATCGCCAAATTTGGCTTATATTAGAGGAATTTATGAGTCTTTCCTTGAAAGGATATGTCCAAAAATACTATTAGCAAAGAGGAAATATTAAACATTTCTACTTTACCAAAGAAAATGAACCAAACGTATTCAGTGTGAAACTTAAATACATACATTAATATCCATATATTCATACACATGTATGTATGTATGAATTTATGTAGGTTTATATGCATGCATTCCATAAATGTATGTGTATAATTTTACATACATGTAGATCCATAAGTGAATTCATATGTACATTGTTAATGACATCAATGTATGTGTATAGCCATATGTGCAAACATGAGAGATAGAGAGAGTGTGTGTGTACAAATGTGCACGTCTATGTCTAGTTACTTGAGTTCACATCTATCCTTCTCTATTTCTCTCTCTAAAGTTGAATTTGATTTTGCTGTAGAACTTACTAAAGTGATATATACTTGAGTGTCAAAAATAACACTTTCCCCTTTCTCACACATAAAAATGTGTGGAATAAAAAGTTCTCTAAATATTTACCCACAAACCTACAAAAAACGTAATATCTAGAGAGGAAAGAAGCTTCAAATGTTTGGAAAAAAATGATCTAATGTCACAATTGAGCTCACCATACAGGTATGTAGCCCGAGATGTATGAAAAATGCTCTCAAGACCTGTAGTGCCCCTTCACACATTTAATCCTTACAATATCAAACTCCATGGACTTTAAAAAAAAAGGGGGAGGGGGATAAAATGCATGAGAAGAGAGAGTATAAGGTTTCAAAGAGCTCTCTATAAATCCTCCAACAAAAGGATCTAATACCAAGTGTTTATCCACTAGGGAATTGAGCTGATGAGGGCCTAGATAAGATTACAATGGGCTGACTACTTGCCCCAACAGCCATAATTGAGGATGACTTCCTAATCCTTCCTCTTAGAGTGTAATTGAACATTCTTGTACCTACCATTTCTTTGTCTCACAAACATTTTCCCTTGTAGAGCTCATTGTCCTCATTGGTTAGCCCTTAATCTCTACTTGATATGATGGCATCATCCTTGATTAGTCTATTGAACCCTTGCGTTCACAACCTTTATGTCTTGAACCCTTCTTTGAGCCGTGATGTCCTGAACCTTCTTATTTGCAACCTTGGTGTCTTGAACCCTTGCTCTAAACCTCAATATCTTGAACCTCCTTCTCACAACACTGAGTCACAACAAAGGAGAACAAAGACATGTTCTCTTTTTCTTTTTACCTAAATACCATTATATGAAGCAAAAAAGTGGGCATTTTACAATATCTAGAAAGCATCACGAGTCTTGCTTGTAAATATTGTCTTTAGAAGCTTGATCTCATATCCCAAGTAGTCAAGATAGATATACTAAAATTCTTGCTGCCATGAAAACTAGTTGTTGAGCATGACCAAGAATCCCACATCATGATCTTGGACAATAGATTAGAGTTGAAAAGGTACATGTAAGAATTCGCGAAGCTCCTTCATTACATCTATAACCTCAACAAGCACAGAAGATAGCTAATTAAGAGTTACTCAAAAATTAGAGTACATGTGTTGTAAAAACCAGAGCATTTTAACAAGGCAATTAAGATCATCCCCTTTGTATGGTTAAGATCCCCATTGAATGCCTGGCCATATTAACAGAATATGAAATACACTTCACAAAAGCATTCCCAAGAGAAGATAATATTCAACAAAATTATACTAAGAAACATTCACACATGATCAGAGAAATGCTCAAGATAAATCAAGCTGAACACCAAGTGGAAGCAGAACTCCAAATTATATTTCCATTAAAATGATCTTTTACATTTCATGTGTTTTACAAGAGTTATGTGAATCTACAATAGAAGCTGATCATAGCTTTCCTCAGGCTCAAGGGTATTGGTATCCTCTGGCACATTAGAACACCTATCTTGCCTCTCTTGCTCCAAGATTGGCTCTTCAAGGTCAGCCATGTCCCCAGGTTCATCTGCAAGTGGGGGAACAGGCTCCCTTGAAGCTGCTTGGAATCTCTCCGTATCTGCAATGTGCTTCCTTCCAACCTCTTGGTCTTCATCTGGGCATTCATTCAGCCCATTTATTCTCATTCTAATGAAGCTCACTTGAGCATCATCCTTCTCCACAGCTATGCAGTGCCTGAACATTTTTAAGGAGCAAGCCAGAGTCGTTCCTGAAACAGCAGAAAACCTCTTAGAGGCTTCAATCAACAATGACTAATGAAAATTGTGAAAATTGAAATTACCTGTGCCCGAAAAAAGGTCTAGGACCCAGTCATCATCATTGGAAAATAGCTGAAGCAATCTCATTATGAGTTTTTGTGGCTTCTGATAAGGGTTAACCAATGTCATGTCCCCAGCTACATGACGAAGTTTCTTGGTAACGGCTGGGAACATGAGCACATTTGAGATCCCATTATCATTGCAATGCTCCCTGACTCTCCTTTTGCTTACTTCATCATAATAGCCCACTGTAATGCATTCAGTGGCACTCACAAACCGATGCAAAGGAGTGTGATTTACGTTTGTCTTCACCCTGCAAAAAAGAACTATGAGTCACATAGGGCATCATTAAAGCCATGGAGATAGAAAGAAGATTACTTACCAAGTGAGGCACTCCACAGCATGACATCTTGCCTTCAGAGCAGTTGAAACAGAGAAAGACTGGTCTCTGCTATGGAAAATTACTATCCTCCAAAGAGGAGACATAGTCAACTCTACAAAATCAGTGACCATCTTCCGAATCTGAGGGTGTTTGAAGGGTTCATCATCATTAACTGATCCTAACATCCTAAATCCATAGGGTATGTCCGCTATGAGAAGGGAGAAATGTTTTCTAGGCACAACAGAACAAATATTATTTACATCACTACAGAACACATTGTAATATACAGGCCTAAGGGGGTCTAGGGGATTGGAGAAACATTTAAGATCGGGTTCATCATCAAAATCCATCTCCTTCGCTTTCAGTCTAGATTTCTCATGCCTTGCTCTTTGAATGTGAGCAAGGAATGCAGGGGGGCAATCATCTAGTACCTCTGTAGACTTACTTTTCCTTGGTTTCTGTAGAACAAATTGGAAAAACAATTAGAAGAGCTCTTCAGTACAGCAAACAGAACATAAAGAACGGATGTATGGCATCGATTTCTTGTTGGGGTAGATGCCTGGCATCGACTTTTGCCACGAGGTCGATGCTAGGCATCGACTTTTGTTGCAGGTCGATGCCAGGCATCGACTTATGCTGCAAGTCGATGCCAGGCATCGACTTATGCCCCCAAGTCGATGCCAGGCATCGACTTATGCTGCAAGTCGATGCCAGGCATCGACTCATGCCCCCAAGTCGATGCCAGGCATCGACTTATGCTGCAAGTCGATGCCAGGCATCGACTTATGCCCCCAAGTCGATGCCAGGCATCGACTTTTGCCCCCATGTTGATGCCATGCAATGCATCAAATTGTTTAGTATGAAATATTCTGAAAAGAGAATCTACCCAATCACGAAACAGGATGAAATATTCTGATAAGGCTTTGTAGGATGATGTGGTTGGATAGTCTGCTTGGACTTCTGTCCAAGAAAAGCAACCCAACCTCTTCATCATCACCTCCTGAATCTTCATGTACACTTTATGACTACAGACACATAAATATAAAAGCGACTAAGTTAGACAAGAAGCATGGGAGGAGGGAAAAAGGATCTGAGAATAACATACATACTTATTGAGCTCAGTCACCATCTCCTCGAGGCTTAACTCCTTCGAGATTACCCTTGACAAAGTTGATATAATCAATGTATCATCCTTGATTCCTTGAAGGGCCCTCCATGGGGTCAGCTTCATGTCCTCAGGAGCCTCTTCAATTGAAAGGTCAACTTTCCTTCCCTTTCCCCTCAGATCAATTTGTGGGTCTGGCCTCGACTTTCGTTGCTTCTGGCCCTTGACCTCCTTGTGCTCCCACATTGTGAAGATTCTATCCTGAAGATCCCAGATCTCACCTGATCTGAATGCCAGTTGAAACCATGGATCATATTTCCTCAAAGCATCTGACTTTCTATTCTCATCCAATGCAATTCCAACCTCAATAAGGCATTGCTTTCGTAGATTGGGATGTATTCTCCCAGCTTCCTTCACAAGACAATCTTCCTATTCATGGTGGAAGAACCGAATTCTCTCTATGGAGGACATTTTCTACCTGTAGTCATTGTCGTTGTTGTGATCCCAAGCAAGAAGCTTGGCTTCCTCAGTTGTAAGACCAGCATATATCTTACACTCTGCATACCTAAAGAAAAATGTAGTAGGGTGCTCCTTCACTAACTGTCTACGAGGCTCTGCAGAGTGTGAACCTCCAATCACATAATACGTGTACTCCTCAAACAAACCCTCATTGAAATCCTCCACACAGCTGCACTCATGCGGATCCACCATGACAAGGAATGGCACAACAGTAGCATGAGGATTTATTTTCATTTTCTTCTTGAGATTTTGGACATGCAAATTATGTGGCTCCCTGATCTCAAGGGGCCTCCTCCCTGTGACTGGATCCACTGGTGGCCTGTGGATAATATTAATAGGCAGGTGGAACAACTGCCCCTTCTTCACAACTTTTCTTCTAGCTATGTCCTCCCTCATCTTATTCTGCTCAGTGCCAAGCACACCAGATGCAAGCTCTCCACCAGGTGCAACAATTATGTCCCCAGAGCTAGAGCTTGAGTCAGAAAAGTCCTCTTCTGCAATTATCTTCTTTTTCTTTTGGGGCTTTTTCTGCACACTCTGCTTACCCCTTGCCTTTACAGGGGTCGTCTTCTTGTGCTGTGTTGGCATGATATTGCCCTGTATCCATGGCATCAGGTCCTTGATGAAATTCATTGAGTCTCTGCATATCTGAGCTAGCTCTTCTGGAACACAGCACTCTGGGCACAAGAAATCCATCTTGCATATGACATTTCTTAATCCTTTCGATGTCTCCACCAAGAAAAGCAGGTTGTCAGAATCTTCATCTTCATAATCCAATTTGTAAACAAGTCCATACTGAAAACCTTGTGTTGTCGTGATCTTTCCTCTGCCATAGGCCCCTGCGAACACAAGGAGGACTGCATTCTTCTCTTCAACATACTGAAGGCACCATTCGAGATTTGTCATGTCCCGAAGTGGACGATCTGTCCTCATGACCTCCGTCTCCCTAGACCTTTCCCTCATATTTGGATCCTCCTCAGGAATTTTTATGCTACTCTATCCACCTGAGGATATTCCTAGTGGGTTGCTGGCCTTCTCAGAGGATAATGGTGCAATAATTTTCTTTGGCTTTGCTTGGTGACCACTGCCTTTGTCACGTTGCTGGTCAGCAGAGCCCATGGTGACTCTGAGCTTCTTGATGGGCCTTTCATCCTTGTACTCCGCATCCCTGAAAGCAATTGGAAATATCAGATCAAACGTAAATGTGGTTTCAAAGGCCCAAGTCCATGCAAGGCATGGATTTTGAGCTTCAGGTCGATGCCAGGTATCGATGTTTAAGTGCATGTCGATGCCAGGCATCGACTTTGTGTGCAAGTCGATGCCAGGCATCGACTTGAGGGTGAAAGTCGATGCCAGGCATCGAGTTGGGGGTGCAAGAGTCGATGCTTGGCATCCACTTTTGGGCCCAAGTCGATGCTTCGCATCGACTTTTGGGCCAAGTCGATGCCTGGCATCCACTTTTACCCTCAAGTCGATGCCTGGCATCGACTTGCACACAAAGTCGATGCCTGGCATCGACTTGGGCACAAAAGTCGATGCCAAGCATCGACTTGGGCCCAAAAGCCGATGCCAAGCATCGATTTTGCAACCAAAAGTCGATGCCTGGCATCGACTTTTCAGTGAATGTTGATGCCGGCAAGTCGATGCTTCACATCGCTTTTTGGGCCCAAGTCGATGCCTGGCATCGACTTGGGGCTGCAAGTCGATGCCAGGCATTGACTTGCACCGACAAGTCGATGCCTGGCATCGACTTGCACCTGCAAGTCGATGCCAGGCATCGACTTGGGGCTGCAAGTCGATGCCTGGCATCGACTTGCACCTGCAAGTCGATGCCAGGCATCGACTTGGGGCTGCAAGTCGATGCCTGGCATCGACTTGCACCGACAAGTCGATGCCTGGCATCGACTTGCTCCTGCAAGTCGATGCCTGGCATCGACTTGCTCCTGCAAGTCGATGCCTGGCATCGACTTGCAATCCTAAGTCGATGCCTGGCATCGACTTACACCTTAAAGTCGATGCCAGGCATCGACCTGTACATGCTTTTGATCCATATTTCTAGAGGTAAGAAAAATTAAAGCCTAGAAAGCAAATATTTAGACAGACATACAGAGGGAATCTTTTTGGAATCTTTATTTATGTTATGATTTTGTCTACCTCTTGGTGCTTTTGCCAACATTCTTCTTCTCCATCAGACTTGGCTTGCTGGTATGCTGACCTCTGTGCTCCATGGCTGTCTGTGCTCTGCTGCTCTCTCTTGCTCGTGGATTTTGAAAATGCGAATGATCTCCTCCTCTGGTATTTATAGGCAATTGGGTAACTTGAACCAGAAACTAACTGGATCTAACTGAATGAGTCCACTTGCTAACTAAATCTGTCAACTTATCTAACCAGGGAATAGCACCCACACAAATAGGCTGTTTCAGAGCCACTTTAATGAAATATTCATAGACCCTTGCAACTATTTATATACATTTGCATAGAAATTACATTTCAATGGCAAGAGTATGGTATGTCCATGAGGATGTCTAAACTCATGTAGAGATTTGTTTCTAAGAATCTCTTTATTGGGAGAAAATCAAGTCAAAGTTGTGTTAAATGTGGGAGACTAATGACATCTTTATAGTATTACCCTCCTCACGTTAGTTCATATTCACATTTATCTTGTAACTCACTGTTGAAATGGAAAATCACTATGAATAAACATTCTAGTACAGAACCTTGCAACTATTTATATACATTTGCATGGAAATTAAACTTCAATGGCAACAGTATGGTATGTACATGAGGATTTCTAATCACATGTAGAAGTTTTTTCTTAGAGTCTGTTGCTTGGGAGAAAATTAGGTCTAAGTTGTGAGATTCATGACATCTTTATAGTGTTATCCTCCACACTTTAGTTCATATTCACATTTATCTTGTAACACATTGTTGAAATGGAAAATCAATGTATGAATATGCTTTCTGTGTGCCTCTTTTACACATAATTCTTTTTCAATATACTTTCATCTACCTCTTTGATATCTAGCCTACACCACAATAAAACCTAATCCTTGAAATCTTAACCAAATGTAAAATTTCTTCTTGTATAGTGTTCAATGGCATAGCATATTCCAGTTGGAACTCAACTTGGATATATTCCAGTTGTAAAATTTCTTCTTGTAGAATTTCTCCAAACAATTTTATTATATATTCCTGTTGGAACTCAACTTGGATATATTTTGATTCATTCACAATGCTTAGACTGAATGACTCATATGTAGTTAGAAATCAACTGTGTTTCTCATTTGAATCAAAAGTGAATCAAATCTTTGGTTCCCTGATTAGTGTATATTTGAGTAATTAAGTGATTTGATGTAATTTGATGTTTTATGTTATTTAATGTACTTTAATAAGCTTTTGATTTCATATCTTCTTGATGTGACATTTGATGTGATATCTTCACTTGATCTCGGATTTCTACTTATTTAAAAAGGTCATTCATCTTCAGTCTTTTGTGAACTCAGTGAAGATGAGCTCAATCTTTTCAGTGGATGCTTGGGCATCAGCTTCCTCTGCTCATATTGATTCATTGTTCTCAGTTGAACCTTTCCAGAGAAGTGATGATCCCTATGATTTAGAACGTGCTGATGATTCCATGTTTTCTGTTGAGTCATTTAAGTTATCCAATTCACAGTGCAATGCTGCTCAACCAAATGCACCTCTTGATCTCTCATCTGATCCAACCATTGATCTCCCTTCTGACTCAAGTGCATGTGGAGCAACGAAAAAGCAAAGCAAGCTCAATCTACGATTTAAAAGAAGGTCTCGTGAAGTAAGTCGAAAAAGATTTAAATTTCTTACTTCAGATAGACAGATTGCATTGGATATTGTGAAGCATTGTTGTGGTTTGAAATGCTTGTATAATTTAGGGATGAAGAAACTAAAGCACATAAGAGAAAAATTCCTCCATTTAGATAATGAAAGGCAGGATATATACCTTGTTTGTTGCATGCAAATGATTGAGGATAACATGTCAGTAACGCGTGTTGGTTTTGAATATTTCTTTACTCAAGGGATGCCATGCTGTAGGGCTGCATTTAAAATTGCAATGGGTGTAGGAAATTTTAGAATACATAGGGTTCAACAAGAGTTTTTGAATGGGGATCTCATTTTGGATACGTTCCATGTTGGGACCAAAGGATCTGTTGGACGTCATGCAATGAATTGGATGATGAACTATTTTAGCTTGCATTGTGAAGTTATGCCTACAACTGGAAGGTTGCACTTGTCAGATAACTTTACTCGTCGAGAGGTATTTCAAATATATAGAGAAGACATGGAAAATAGAAATGAGAAGTATGTGTTGTATCGTCACTTTACTCGATTATGGAAGGAAGAGTTTAACAATGTTTCTATTCCTCGTAAAGTTAGAATGGGTGAATGTTCAGTTTGCGCCACTTTGAAAAACATGGCAAAAGGGGCTACAACACCACAGGAAAAGCATAATTTTAAAAACCTTCTTAACAACCATCGTGAGAGTCAAGCATTAGAGAGAAAGAAAGCAATTCATCATCGAAGTAAGGCACTCAGAAATCCGGAGCGTTATATGTGTTTGTTGATCGATGGTATGGATCAGAAAAAAACTTGTTTGCCACATTTTTATCGCATCCCTAAGGACATTGGAGATGAAGTCCTTGTGCAAATGCATTTAGTTGGCGCTTTGGTATACAATGGAACTGTAATGTCCAAGGTTTTCTTCACATATCCTAATGTGCATAATGATCCAAAACCTATATTGTCATTCATCGTGTTTTGCAATCATGGAAGGGTCTTTTGCCACCAACTCTATATTTGCAACTAGATAATACTCCAAGAGAGAATAAAAATTCTACAGTCTTTGGATATTTAAGCATGCTTGTTGAAAAACAGGTATTTCAGAAGGTTAAGGTAAATTTTCTTCTGGTTGGCCACACTCATGATCACATTGATCAAATGTTCAGTACTTTCTCTAAGAAGTTGGCACGTAACAATGCTTGTACTCTTCCGATTTTATCTGAGCTGATTTCAGAAGCATATACTCCAAAACCAGAAGTTCAACACCACACACAGATTTATGACTTTAAGCACTTTTGCTCAATGGGCCTTGATAACAGTGCTAAGGTTTTGGCTCCATTGCACAATATTAGTTTCAACCATGTATTCTTGATGAGGAGGGTTGATGAAATAACCCTTTTATTTGCAAAGCAGTATTCATCTTCTCTTGGGTGGGAGCCTAAAGAGGGATGCAGTTTCTTATTGCAGGTGCCTAATTTGTCTACTGTAACAGTGTATGGTGCAGAACAATCACCATATGAAGATAAACACAATACAGAAAGATGTGAAAGTGTGGTTGATCAAAGTAAAAGCTGGATGCATGCACTCATTGAAAAGAAGAGACATATTGAGCGTGCAAAAAAATATGTTGGAGATCAAGATGTATCTTGGTGGGAGTACTTTTTCAATCATCAAGAAGAGATTATACAGTATACAATTGCAAGTCACTGGCCAGTTGATGTTCCATTCACATGGGATTTTTGTACACAAAGATCCGTGAATGTGGCCCAAGCATGTAATGCAGATGCACTTCAAAGTTTTATACATCCACCAGAAAGAAATATTTATGTAGGCCCAAGGATGACAAAACAGGCAGAAGCAAGATGGCAAGGAAATTTAATAGAGATAAATGTTGGAACGCTTATTGCAGTACTTGTTGATGGTGATGAGGCTACCAGACCATTTTGGATTGCAAAGGTTTTAGAGATAACTAAAGATATTGATCAGAGAAGAATAGAGGCTTTGGTGGTGCATTGGTATTACACTAAAAGTAGTAATGCATTCACAGGTAAATATAACTTAGAAATGGTGTGTGATACTAAACGAACAGGTTCAAAAAGGAAAAAGAATATTCGAAGCACATCCACTCTTAAAATGGATGATGTAGATATTCTTGTTTATGATTTTTCCTTGACAAAAACCGGTCACTTGAGGAAAGCAACCATCAACATGATAAAACAAAAGCTTCCAGATGTATGTGGTACAGGAAATCATAGGAAAACAAGAAGAGTTGTGCATGATCCTGCAGAATTTGGTATGTACGTGGATGAAGATAGAGCTCTTGTGGATATAGAAGAAGAAGAAGAGAGCTCTCAACAGTATGAGACTGAATCAAGTGCATCAGATGATGAGGGTGTAGACATAGATCGACAAAGTTGTGAGTTGCATTGAAGCTCTCAGACATTTTTAGTGCTTATGTAAATGCCTCAAAGTAGTTTGGTTAATGAAACCATGTTTTGTAGCAATTTTGAATAACAATCAGATATCTACCCATTAAAGATATGTCTAAAATGTTATTTTTGTGTAAAAACTATTGATTTCTACATTCTTATATATATTTTAGACATGTCAATGTCTTATCATATAGATTTTGGACATGTCAATGCTTATCATATACATTTTGGGACACGTCAATGCCTAATATAGTGAAATTTTGACTACATTTTGAGCTCATTTTTTTTTGAGAAAATGACAAAAAACGTCAAAAATTGCTTGTTTTCACCTCATTTTTGTAATATATGTATACTGGTGTAAAGGAATTCCACAAATGAGGTGAAAACATGTAATTTTTGACGTAAGTGTTCTCTTTTTACGACATAGTTCTCGTTTGTTACGACTCGCTGTTTCACCCATTATCAATCTCTTGGACCCTAAATCTAAAGGTTTCATAGGAAGGTTCATTAGGAGGGCTTGTGAATGGAACCATCCACATGTGAATCTTACCTAGATATTGGGAGATGCACTCAACTCTCTCGGAATCTAATCTAGAAACAAAAGTGCTATTTTTTGTACCCTTTCAAATACAAAGTGGTCACACATATTTTCTACAAATTGTTTTGTGTCCATGAGCACTGTGGAATCTATTAACCCTAACCAAGCCTACTTACTAGGTTCCTATACCATCAAAGGTGATTTGGACTCATGTACCTACTAGGTAGGAGATTTTTGGGCTAACCACTTGTCCCAAAATCCGTTGTTGACAGATATTTCCAAATCATCCTTTAGGTTGTGGTTCAACTATTTCGTACTTATCATTTCTTGTGTCACACATTTTTTTCCCCTTCTCGAGATCATTGAACGTAATGATCAAAACCTAATCTCTCCTTCAATCAAAATCCTCACCCTTGCAAAGTCTCTTGAACCTTTTTGGTCCTAGTGTTGGTGTCTTGTTCTAACCCATAATATGTAACTTGGATAATCATTTTAGTGCTCCTATAGGTGATTTCATTCTAAGATTATAATCATACTTTAAACATCCAAATCTCATCTAGAGATTGGGAGATATACAATTATCTTTGTTGGGTTTTTTTAAGGGTTTTACATTATTTGTGCCATTTTAGATACAAAGTCCCCATGCCTCTTTTCTAGAGTCAATTGAGTGCCCATTAACATTATGGAATCTACCCTGCTTGCGTAGACCTACTTTCTTTGCGTTGATAGCAATTTCTAGAAGTGCAGAAGTACATATTTAGGACTCACATTCCAACCTATTTAAAGCCCTTTCATTTTTAACATCTACATTTCTCTGTAAGGTTCCTCTGCACATCATGCAATCATGATTAGTTACTTCATCTAAACTCTTTCTCTTTTATGCTTAGCTATATTTTGAGAAAGGAACTTCTCATTCCCTCGGGCATATAAATATCTAGAATATAAAATAAGAAATCTTTGTTATATTCATGAGATATACATGTGGAATGGAATGAGAAGTTCCTTGTTGAAGAGATAGACAAGAGTTTAGATGAGATAGTGTGATGGCTAAATGAGTAGAGAAACATTTGAGAGAACTATAGATGGTGACTAGGAAAGGGCTATAGGATAGTCTAGTAGGTAAGTTCTTTCTCTGAACAAACGTAAGTCGAAGACTATAGAATTCAAAGGAGGTAACAATTTATGATGTCCACTTGAGTAGCGGACCTAAGAGAGAATTATAGATGTAAACTTAGCAAGTTCCGTGAATGTTAGGGGAGCAATAGATTGTGCTCTCTGACTACACTGGACAAGATTTCAGAAATATAATTCTGATTACAAGATCACCCATGTAGGGAAATAATACAAGAAATAATACCCATACAAGAATTCCCACAACCTGAGACTCATAGGTATATATAACTCAATTAAAAATGATGCAGAAGATCCCACAACCCGAGACCATAGAGATGAAGGAAGGTCTCTCGATTACAAGAAGTCCCTTTAGGGACATGAACTAGATACAAGAAATAATGAAACAAGATTTCGTACTATGACATTATAAGAGGAAATGACCAAATGTCCAAGAACTAGACGACTCAGGACTAGAAGAAGGCACAAGAAAAGAACTCGAACTAAAACTTCAAAAGTAGATTACAACTCCTTGAGATCCCAAGATTGGTATTGGCACGACTAGGTATGAAGGTAGCCAACCCCTCTGTATATAGGTTTTCAAGGGTAGTTTATGAATGGGAGTTACTAATTGGTGATATCATCGATGATGTAATCAATTCCAAACATGAGATCTAGATATTTGAATGGGACATGTAACCTGCTAGATACAATAACAAGGCATCCAACGTTGAGTATATTGGAACCTTGCTCTACCGCAAAGCATTATCATGGTTTTCCCCACTATTGGAGAAGAACATGGCAATACTTTAGGACTATGAGGGGCTTCTTCGAGAACTCACCACCACATTTGGGGATGGAGACAAAAGTCAGGTGGTAGAATCAAAACTTCAAAAGCTATGTCAAGGTAACCACCCGACCTGTATGTATGCGTTAAATTTAGGCAATTCATATGTGATCTCACTTGGCATGAAGATTATTTTATAAGACAATTTAGATGGGGTTTAACAGATCATGTGAAGAACCTTCTTCTCATGATCCGATAGGTTAAGACATTGAATGAATAAATCATGGAAGTTATTCAACATGATAACCAATTTTTTGGAAGGAAAAAAGAAAAACAAGTAGAAGGAAGACCTTGCCGATGGAAAACCTTCCAGTCCACTCCTAAGGATGAGTCTTTGTCTAAACCTATGCAACTAGATGTAACTAGGTTCCAACCTCTAACCCCACAAGAGAAACAGAGAAGGAGAGATAACAAGTTATGCCTCTATTTTGGAAATTATGGACATAATGCACTTAATTATCCACACAAGAGAATAAACATCAAAGTCACAACCATCCTTGTAGAGCAATGAAATAAGGATTTCCAGTTGTAAAAAAAACAATACAACTGAACCATTATATAAAAAAGGGTCCCATAATTCTAGCTATGCCCATAAAAACGTGTCCTACACCAGTCAAGTTAATCATGCCCAAGAAGACCCTTTCCTTAACAGCTCTAGTAGATTCACAACCCTCCTCATGTCTCGTCAATAAAGGATTGGTTATGAAACATGGAATCCCTATACTTCCGAAGAACAAACCTATAGTAGTTGAAGTAGTAGATGGACGACCTCTAGCTTCTAGGAATATAGCCATGGAAACCACACCATTAAAAGTACACCTCGGTGACCATGAGTCCCACATATGTTTAAATGTAATATCGATTCTAGTAAATGGGCTTATCATTGCAATGCCATGGTTAAAGAAACATAATCTAGACATGAATTGGGAAAATAATAAAATCACTTGTCGAGATATCTAGACAAACCCGAGATATGTTTGAGCCAAAGCTTTCATACATGTAGTAAGGAAGGAACCAACATATATGATCTATGCCATGCCAACTCAAGAGCCCAAGAAAGATGATTCATTGAAGCTACCTAACCAATACCAAGATTTTGAAGATGTTAAAAAAAAAAGAATGCGGATATCCTTCGAGATTATAGTGATTGTGCCATAGAACTTCCAAAGGGAGCACAACCACCCATCACACGAATCTTTAGAGTATCTATAGAGGAACTTACAGAATTACGCAAGAGTATTGATGAGAATGTAGCCAAGGGATTTATCAAACACAGGAAGTCTCTTGCAGAAGCCCCTATCATATTTCTAAAGAAGAAGGATGCGACTCTTTGAGTGTGTGTAGACTATGTGGGTTGAAGAAAGTCACAATAAAGAACAAATATCCTCTACCACTAATATTAGAGATCTTGGAATGCCTCAAGGAATCATACTTCTTCACAAAGATTGACTTTCGAGGAGCTTACAATCTTCTGAAGATGAGGGAAGTAGACGAATGCAAGATAACATTTTGAATAAGGTATGGGCATTTTGAATATGTACTTATGCCATTTGGTCTTACAAATGCTCTTTCTTTCAACATATGATGAATGATATCTATTGGGAATATTAATTTTGTGGTAATATATCTTGATGATATCCTCGTATTCTCCAAAAATCTAGAGGATCATGAATATCATGTGAAGATAGTCCTGGAGAAACTAAGAGAAAAAGGTTTATATGCAAAATTGGAGAGGTTCTCTTTCCATTAGATAGAGGTGGAGCTTTTAACGTACATTGTATGAGAGAAAGGAATATTTATGGACCCTAAGAACATCAAGATAATCTTGATTGGCAACCACCTTCACGTGTTCTAGGTGTACAATCTTTTCTAGGTTTTTCCACTTTTTACAAGATACTCATAAGATATTACTCCATGATAGTGAAACCTCTTACCAAGCTCACAACAAGCGCGAGCTTCTCATGGACAAAAGAAGCAGAAAAAGCCTTTCAGACCTTAAATTCAGCATTCACCACTACTCTAATTCTAGTTCATCTTGATTCTCCCAAGCCCTTCTTCCTAGAGACAAATGCATCAGACTTCGCCCTTGGGGCCATTCTATCCCAATATGGAGATGAGAGACACCTCCATCCAGTTGCATACCACTCAAGGAGATTTTCCCCTATAGAGATTGATTATGAAATCCATGATAAAGAACTTCCTACCATAGTGGACGTATTTGATACATGGCATCACCATCTAGAAGGAGCAACTCATAAAGTTACTATGTATACATATCATAAGAATTTAGAGTAATTTATGGCCACTTGCATCCTCAATAGAAGGCAATCTTGATGGATTATCTTTTTATCAAGGTTTGACTTTGTCATCACATGTTTTCCAAGATGCCATCAATGTCAATAAGATGTCGTTTCAAGAAGATCTTACCTTGCACCAAATAAAGGTGAAGGGACCTTTGATCAGCAAGAGAGTGCATCTCCAATTAGGAGTTATCTCCTCAAGCCATCATGAAGATTCACATTTGAACCATTTGATTTGTAAGGCTCTACCACAAGATGAACTGTTTTATAATGTTAACGAGAAAACTCAAGAAGGAAAATTCCAAGAAGAAATTGAATTTCACGAAAAGGATGGGTTACTATTCTATAACAAGCTATTGCATGTCCCTCGAAGAAAGATCATGATCCAAGTTCTTCAACAACATCATGACAACCTTGTAGCAATACATTTTATAGTGAATAAAACAATAGAACTTATATCAAGGGATTTTTGGTGGCCTCAAATGTGGAAGGAAGTCCAAGAATATATCCAAATCTTTGAGACTTGCAATGCATCTAAGGTACTGCAACATAAACCTCATGGCCTATTGCAACCTTTAGCAATCCGTAAAGGCCATGGGCTTCATTATCTTTGGATTTCGTCAAAGGTCTACCAAGGTGAGATACTTTTTTCCCAAATACATCTTTAGGCTTCATGGATTGCCTGATGATATTGTTAATGATTGGGTTCCACAAGTCATACCCCCTTTTGGAACAATCTTTGCAAGCCCCTTCGCGTTCAAGTTAAACAATCTACAGACAATCTTGCACAAACTCATGGACAAACAAAATGGGTGAATCAAGTCCTAGAACAATATCTTCATTGCACTATAAACTATGATCAAAATGATTGGTTTGAGATTTTACCCTTTGCAGAGTTTGCTTATAACACTACTATTCATAAATCTAGCAAGCAGACTCCCTTCTTTGCAAATTATGAACAACATCCAACGATGGATATATAACTTTGAAATCATGTCAAGAACCCGGCTACAAAAGATAAGGCCTAGTATCTCATGGAAATTCACAAAGAACTCAAGGAAGAAATCCATAGAGCTCAAAAATAGTATAAGTATTATGGCAATTAGCATCACGTTCAGAAACCATCCTATCGCATTGGGGATAAAGTGTGGTTACTCAAAAGTAATTTGGAGACTTTGCAGCCTTGTGCAAAGCTATACCATGTGAGATCTGGCTCATTCACCATCTTGGCAAAGATTAATCCAGTCACTTTCAAGATTGAGTTACCAAGCACAATGAGAATACATCTAGTTTTCCATGTATCTATGTTAGAACCATATCAAATTTCACCATTGAGAAAGGAGATATCTAGTCCTTCACCACCTATCAAGATGGAGAATCATGAAGAATTCATAGTTGAGCATGTCCTAGATTCAGGAATATCCCAAAGAAGATTGAAGTACCCATTTCATTGTAAAGGGTATGACATCAATGATCACACTTGGGAACCTACAGAGAGCCTTCATAGAGGAACAATCAAGGTTCGAGAATTTCATAAGAAAATTCCAATGAACATGAGACCATAGATCATGACCGCTCCTTGTGGAACTCGTCACTTCAGGGGGAGGTGATGTCATGGAAAAGAAAACCATCTTGAAGCCCAGATTCCATGTGAATTCTATATCTCATGATTGGTTGAGAATTTGGGGAAACCCGTGCTTCCATTGTGTCTTCAAAGTGCCAAAATCCTAAGATCCATTGTCACGGATGTATAATTTAACTTTGTGGAGAAATTTGTGGAACTTAGTACACTCGCCCTCAAACTTTTTTGGCATGAAAATCTTGAGTGAGTTCATGAAGGATGAGCTAGGACCTTCACTCACTTGAGTACTTCCTTGATTTGCTTGAAGATTCTTGATTCCTTCTCGTAATTCTTGGATGCTTGCACCTAGATGCATCAAATGTTCCAATTGGACTTGTGTCTATCTATGCGTTAGGACCTCAATTTGTTGTTGGAGACTCTAAAGTGTTGTGACAATTTGTTCATAAGCGTGTTCCAAGATGCCTAGTCTTGAATAGAAGTCATTCCTACAAAACTTTCAGTGGAGCACTAGATTGTGCTCTCTAACTTTAGTAGACAAGATGTTGGAAATATAATTCTGATTAGAAGATCACCCACATAGGGGAAAAATATTGATACAAGAATACCCACAATCCAAGATTGATAGGTGTAGATAACCCAACTAAAGATGATGTAGAGGATCCCATAACGCAGAACCATAGGTATGAAGAAAGGTCCCTCCATTACAAGAACTCCCTTCAAGGAGATAAACTAGACACAAGGAATAACTAGACAGGATCTCGTACTATGAGACTACAAGAGGACAAGGCTAGATTCCAAGAACTAGACTACTCAAGACTAGAAAAAGGAACAAGACAAGAACTAAAACTAGAACTTTGAAAGTACTTACCTCGTGATCGCGATTCTTGCAAGTCCCAAGACTGGTATTGGCAAGACTGAGTATGAATGTTGCCAACCCCCCCTTATATAGGTTTTCAAGGGTGGTTCAAGAAAGGTAGTTACGAATTGATGATTTCATCCATGATGTCATCAATCCAAAACATGATCTTTGGATATCTGAATGGCAAGAAAACATTTGATCGTCGGGTTTTGGCACATTCACAATGCAATGGAAGCATGGGTTTCCTTAAATTTTGAACCAATCATGAGATATATTTGTCACATGGAATCTAAGGTTTAGGATGGTTTTCTTGTCCATAATAATCAATAGAATGGTAGATGAGTCTCAAGTATGTGATTATCCACTTTTCATATAGTTTGCAACATGTACTATTTCCATTCTTCCAATTGCATCAGCTAAGTACAACTAAAAGGGCTTCCAGAGCTTGGAAACGCTTGAAAATGTCATTGACCTGGTTGCACCCTCATTGGTTGTTAGAAATATGACTCACTAGGCTAGAGAAAAAGGAAATTATGAATTTTTTCCAATTTTTGGGGTTAAACTTCTATTAGTCGCTCTTTCAAAGATGAATGCATTGGAAAAGAAGAAGTTCAAGAACACCTCCCTTATTGAACATATTCTTAATCTCTTCCCACCATGGGAAGAATAGGTGCATTGCAAAATGTGCTAAGGAGATGATGTAGAAGATGGGTATGAGTAGTTGTTACTGTATTGATGCATGAATAGAGCTCCCATAGAAGGTATACATGCGACCACACCTTATAAAACTTCGTGTAATAGGATGCTATAGAATGTTAAATCTATCACATTCCAAAGTCTTTGGTTGTGCATGTTATGTATTTATTCCAAGTTAACTAAAAAGTAAGCTTGATGATACATAAAAAAGATGTATCTTTATAGGGTATGCACGTTTGCAAAAGGTTAATAGATGCTATAGTCCCAAAAAAAAGTTGCTAAATATAAAGTTTTATATAATAGAAGAAGAAGAAGATTATTATTCTTGCTTGCCTCATTCTGAGTGTATGCTTCTCTTTGATTGTGAGAGAGTGTGTGTGAGCTCTCTTCCTTATCTCCTTCTTTGTGACAGGTACACATCACAACAAAATTTTGTGGTGGAAAAAAAGAATAGGTGCATTGCCAAATGTGCTATGGACATGATGAAGAAGATGGGTATGAGTAATTGCTATTGTATTGATGCATGAACAGAGCTCCCACAGAAGGTATACATGCTACCACACCTTGCGAAACTTGGGGTAATAGGATGCTATAGGATGTTAAGTGTATCACATTCAAAAGTCTTTGGTTGTACATGTTATGTATTTATTCCAAGTGAACTAAAAGGTAAGCTTGATGATAGATAAAAAAGATGTATCTTTATAGGTTATGGAGGTGTGCAAAGGGATAATAGATGCTATAATCCTAAAGTAAAGTTGCTAAATATATCAAGGGATATCAAATTTTATGCAATTTCACTTTTCTACAAATGTATCCATGCATGCTAATGAAGATGTAGAAACGATGAATTCAAGGGAAGAACCAGAAAGCATGGTCCTTAGTGCTCTAGAGGGTTCAAGTGTTCACTCATCATGGAATGAAGGAATTCCTACAAAAAGATAAATTAGTGATGAAACTAGCAAGGGTGAATCCAAAATCATAGAGAGGGAGAAGAAGATGAAGATTTATGGATGAACTCAATGCAGACCATCATGGAAAGAAGGGGAAGAACTCAAAGGTCAACAACAAATATCCAAATCAATGGATTGGTGAGATACAAAGGTGTGAATGGGTAAGGTATCCAATTGAAAGAGTTACCTATCATTCACTTATATTTAGAAATTATACTTATATGACCAACGTTGTTGAACAACCCACATGCTTTCAAGAAGCAAACACATGCAAGGAATTAGGATAGTAATTTCATGTGCTCAATTCCAATGTAAGGCTTGAAAATTTGGACTATATTTTTAAATAAGAGGCTTCCTTATTGTCTTTGATTATGTATACTTTCATAATGTTTTTCGTTCTAGGAGTCCAACATACACACATGGGCAAGCTATTTGAGATATCTTTATTATAAAAACATGACACCAATATTTTGTTTTAATCATCTCCATAAAAGACGCATCAAAAGTACCATGATTAGATGATTAGGGCCAAGTAACATCACTTAAAAGGCGATATTTGTTTCAATGATATGAATTCTAGATGTTTAACATATGTATCCATGTTCAATTTTTGCATGTATATTCCATTGCTTTTGGAGATGTTATCATTTGATATTTCTAATGTTAGCTCATTTTTTTTCGTATGACGCCTAGAGGATCCTGATTAGAAATTAAAAAAAAAATGTGAAACACCCCATGCACACTAATTTCCACATTGTCATATTACTTTATGGACACAAGGATTCTCGAGTAGAAGCTCAAACGAACTCAAGATGAACTAAGGAAGTGAAGAATAGAATGAGGAACAACCTTGTGGTTGTGCATAGAGCCTACCAAGTGCCAAAGTAGGGTCATATCAATAATGGTTGATTTGAAATCGGTGTAGTTTTTTACTTTAATTTCTAGAATATTATTATTTCTTTATGTTGGATATAATTAACATATCCCCTATCCCCTTTTTTGTCTAGCACTCCAAATTTTTATCTTTGCACTATTTTACCTTCACTTCGAAAATTGAAGGTCATCGTTAAAACTAGTTATTGTAACAAAGAGGTAAACAAAAATATCAAGAGACTGAGGGTGTGAAGGCTTAGGTCCATTCTTTGAGAAAAATGTGAGAAACTTGATTGTGAAAACTTGTGGTTTCATATTAGAGTATCTTTGAGAGAAACTATTCAATAATTTCTACAATGTGGATCTGAAATCCGACATCATGCATCTCTCCAAAAACATAAGTGCCGGATCATCTCAATGAACATAGACCTTTCTACCCTTGCAAGGAACTTCTTGTTTTGTCCTATGTTTCTTGAGTATTTTTGTTCAATTTATTTGGTTTTGAAGTATTTTTGCATATGAATTTCCTTTAGGAATCGTTATTTAGAAAATTCATTAAAACAATTTGGTAACAGTACTCTCTTCTCCCATGAATAAAAAATGTTTTTTTTCTTTTCATTGTCACGACTTTGCGACTTAGGACTTACAAAGTTTGAATGTACATAATGTACATAACTTTTCTCTCAATAAAATAAGGCTACACATTGTATTAAATGAAAGAAGCCTACAAAATATATATCACATGTTGCTTTTTATTTACTTGTTTATGATCTGTGGGTCTGACCAGTTCACACGGATCTGAAACTGCACACCGTTTGGTTAGCCTTGTTTATGACCAAAAATCTTGAGTTTAGAATTACTAGGAGGTCTTGTGCTCTTGTAAAAAAATGATCCACTTAGCTTAGTGGTTAAGTCTCAAGGATTTGAAGGAGAAGGTCTTGGGTTTGATCCCCATGGGAGACATGGGGAGAGTATTTTGCCCAAAGAGATCTAGAGCCTTCTAGAAGCTGCGACTTGAGTTAACTCGAGTTAACTGGGACAGTTGGCACACATGCAGTTACATGGCCGACACATGGATGGTTAGTGTCTACTTCCCAAGAAGGAAGTCCCCTGGAGAAGGCTATATATAGAGGCATTTGGTTGGGAGAAGAGTCATCTCTATAGTAGGTGGTGGTCGTTATCTTGCATTGGTATCAGAGCTCGTAGTGCAAAAAAAAAAAAAGCAAGCCATGACTTTCTACGTGAGAAGTGTTCCTGGTATTCGTTTGGATAATAGTGCTCAATTATTTCATAGTATCTACAACTCAAAGTTCAGGAGCAAAACACGTAACCATAGTCAACTAAAGATTGTAGGACACACAATTTTTGAACTCTACCCTATTGTTTTATATATCTTAGTCAACCATGCAATCTATGTGCAATATTAAGATTAGATTTGTTCTATCATCATATACATATTCTGTCCTGTGGGCACAATGGCAAGGATCAAAGCTTGTTTTGATGGACCCTATACAGGGGCAAGATATGTAGATGCTTTCGAGAGAATGAAAGAACAAAAAAGCCATGCAACTATATCGATCACAAAACCTCACGTAATTGAAAAGGGCATGCAGTATGTGATCTTTCCACCTTAAATACCAGATCGCTGTCCATGGGACTCAAACCCATGACCACAAAATTTTAGAGCCATACCCTCTCGCAACTGAGCTATCATTGACTGTGTCATTTTGTACATATACGATGCGTAAATAAACTATGTGTAATCGCCGGATAAGCTTGAATACACAAATAATTTTGTCAGAAAAAGTATTATCGCTTTCAACTTTAGAGAGAGATTGGATCCAAATTTTGAACCTCTCATTCACAGTTGACAAGTCTTGAAGTCAGAACATTGGAAGAGGACAAGATGAAGCAACGGTCTTCAAGAAGGAGTATTGTAGTTTTTCTCATGGACAAAACGATGGACAATGGCTCTTTCTGAGGATCCATGGAAGGACGTAGCTAATTGGAAGATAAGGATTTTCCAAAGTTAATGATGTTCTTTGGAACTCTTAGGATAGCCTCCTTAAAAGGGGGGAGTAATTGTTAGGCCTTTTAAGAATTCTATACATTGAAATTTCTGTTATCCATTGTGTGGAAAATGTTTAGAAACAATAGTTAGGTCATTCTATGCATATACACAAAATCTAAGGATGGCATTTTATATATTTTGTCCGTAAACCTTATCTCCATTATGTTTTCTAGTCGAGAATTTCAAATGAGTATGATAGAATCAGGAATAATGTTGTATGACAGAAAGGTAGAGGATGCACAGGAGATAGATCACAAGATAAGTTGAGTGTGCTCTAAGTGTATTCCGCGTACATAGTTTACCTGTTGATGGGAGATAACATGGCTTAGTAAAAAGCTATCAAATCCCTAGCACACCAACTATATTAAAACGCCGCACTTCATAAAGTCTACGTGGAGGAATGCCATCGTGAAAGAGCTCGTCGACTTTAGAAATATCCCTTGTTAGCATCTACAACATCAATTCCTTCGACATGGGTTGCATCTGCTCGAGAATTTACAAACAATTCAAAAGCCATTGTTGGGCTCACGAGAGCAGCTTTCAAAGGACAAAGAATGCCATTATTTCGGAAGATTAATGGTCCTTAAAGCATCTTGGAATTGAAGAGTATAGCATCGGTTTTTTGTGAAGACATTGATGCAATGGACAACGAATGACGTGAAAAGAATCGCGCGATAGGAGTAAAGAATCCGCGAAGTATCACTCCAAGCGTGTCACAGGCATAATAAGGGAAAATTTTGTGATTCGTGACTACAATAAGCTCGAAGGAATCCTCTGAGCGAGCGTGTAAGTCTCGGCAGGTTTCTACCATCCTGTTTTTAATGGTAGCTGGTAGTCATTAAGCCAAGTTGAAAGATCCGCAAGTTGCTCAACACGATCGCGACAGCGCGCTTTCACAAGGGTAATTCGACTCACAAGTTTAGAAGTGACGCTATTATAAAGCATTCGTTCGATCATCGTTCTATTCTCCCTTCTGACGTTTGGTATAAATACTTTGACGTAGTTGTATCCTTTAAGTTCTGAAAGCAGGAATATGTAGCCGTTGTCAAACATTATATTACACAATTTCTCCCCGCAACTTGGTGAGTTCGCTAGTTTGTGAGCAGAAGCTTGACATCCGCTCTGCACATCAAATGGCATATCCAACATCTTTTCACTGCAATCAATCTCTGTCCATAATTACACCTATATATGATCGCCTTCATCTTCGCAAGTTGGGCGATTCGCGAGTTGGTGCGCAGAATAAATACGTCAGCACTTTGAGAGTGTAAGGGACTGCTCTGCATACCAAATACCGTCTCTAAAAGCTCAGCACTGATGGTGCACGTCTTTACCGAAGAATCCATTCAAGTTGTTATGCCTTTTTTTTCCACTATGCATAATGCGATCGTAGGCTAGTAAGGGCCAAACTCGAGAAGCATTCGAGAAAAGTCTAACGAGTTGCAAAATACTAACTGGCAATAAATTTAACATATTTTTATACATGTACAACGAGACAAGCCTTCCTTTATGCTTTTCACGCGGACCTCACTCTTTATAAATACAGAACATAATTACGAGCGAGATCCATCAAACTCCGGGAAAAACATAGGACACAAATAACTTTAGTCATCAATTACTGTGTGCATGTCGGAAGTTGAATTGTCTGCCTTGGAGCATAATTTGAAGTCAAATGGACTGATTGTAGGCTTGTTAAACTGATTGCTATGGGTTTCTTAAGCTCACCAAAGTTGGTGAGCCGAAGTTCGACATCCGCTCCTCTAATAATAGAGCTATTGCCTTGCACATCAAATGTCATATTTAACATCTTATCGCTGACGATCCACGCAGCCAAAATGCTCTGCTTAATTTGCTACTTCGCCAAGATATGATGCACACAAAGGCCTTAAACTGAGCTACACTAGAAAATGATGGTAAAGCTCTAGGCATTGTCTGGAAAAGAGGTAGGCATTTACGCGAGTTGAAATTTGCGAGACTCCCAATTTGCTCAAAAGCATCTCGATGTCTGCCTTTCACAAGAGTAAAGTGGTGATCCTGCACATGACTTCACAAATTTATAAGCTTTGCCGTCAAAGACTTTTCATTCGCGTGCAATTCACGTTGCTAAATTGATTTTCTATTCTACTTCTATGTTGAGTATTATGCGATCACCTTTATCTCCACAGAATTAGGACGTCAGATGTTGGACTTCTGGATGCGAAATGACATTTGTAAAACCTCACCAATGATGGTGCATGACTTTATCGAGGGATCCATTCAAGTTGCTATGCTTTTTATTTCCACTATGCATGATGCCATCCTATGCTAGTAAGAGCGAATTCGAGAAGCAATACAGAAAATGTCTAGCGTCCAGAAAAATACTCATGTTCAACGGATTGGACATATCCTGATACATGTATGATGAGAAAATACTGTCTTTATTCTTCTAACGTGGACCTTACACTTTATAGAGAAAGAACATAATTACAAGGAAAACAAAGACAAAAAAACGAGCAACGCCGACAAAACTCTTCTACTTCTATAAGTCCCTTGTTTTCTCATGGGAAACTAGTTTGTTTAAGAAAAATTATAATAATTTCTTTCTTTGATGAGTGGAATCGTGTTGCAAAAAGGGATAGTAAAGTTTCAAGGGAAGGATCTTTAGGTCTTCTAGATTCTCTTCATGCGTTATCCTTTGAAATTATTAGGATTATCTATTAGCCTTAATCTATCTACTTGAGGCACCATACTCTCGTTTGATACATAAAATATTTGATTCTATTATTAAAAGAGTTTGAATATGATGGAATGCACCATTTAGGATCCTTACAACTCAAAAACAAACTATCTAACACATTTAGATTCTATAGAGCTTTTAGCAAAATCGATGATGGTTTACTAGATGCTTCACTCTTCTAGGTGACAGATTCTTGAAGTTAAACACCAACCTAACAAGGTTGTAGGGTTGATTGAAGACTTTCTAGAAAAATTCAATTAGAAAGCCAAATTTATGAGTTCCATTTTCTTTGAATGCATATAATCAATGGAGTCACTTGATCTCCAAAAACTACAAGAACTTGATTGGTCGTTAAATGCTAGAATCATGGTTGTACTTAATAATTCGGATTTAGATAAGCATGAGTCATTAAAGCTATCCTCATTCATGGGGTAGCTTGAAACCTTCCCTCTGAAACTTGAAGCATGAATGAACTCTACTTAAAAGATATGTACCTAGTGCTACTCATGTTTTGGACACCAACTATAAGCTAAGAGATGATGGATCTATTATTCTTTGTCCAAAAGTAATATTATAGATGAGGGAAAAACTACTTAGATATGGGTCTTTAGTAGAGATCTTGGTATGATGGCACACAGTGGTGAACATAGATAACTTTCTAGCACAGTCTCCTTTTTTTCAACTTTGGGGATAGCCTTCTTTAGACTGGAAGTAATTGTTAGGACTTTTAAGAAGTCAATCAATTGAACCTTCTGTTATAGATTGTGTGGATAATTTTTAGAATCAATACATAGGTTATCCTATGCATATAGACAAAATCTAAGGATGACATTTTATATTTTATGTCCCCAATCCTTATCCATATGATGTTTTCTAGTGGTAAACTAAACACGAATATCAAAGAATTGGGAATAATTTTCTATGAGAGATAGAGCATGCATACAAGAATAAAAAGTGCCTATTTAATAATTCTAGGAATCATGCTTTAAGTACATTGTTTCGGGCTCTAGAATCACTTCATTGTGAGATAATGGCTTGACTTTGTCGTGTCTCTAGGATTAGTAAGTTTGCATAGCTAAAAGCTGATATTTGGAGGCAGAATTGGTTTGTGATTCTAAGATTATTATGAAGATGGAGGGGCTAAAGGTCTTTCCCTCTCACAAGAATTTTGGATTTCAGCAATATTTTTGAGTTACACAGCCTCAAAAAGTTAGGATTTATGCTGAAACAATATGTGGGCTTCTCTATTATAATTTTCATCCATGATTTTGTGGAACTTGTGGTTTCACGCATGTTGTGGATATCGAGGCATATGTCTTTTTATTGCTTTATCTTCTACTTCAAGAGATGCCACTAAAGAAATGGATTGAGCATTGAAACACATGCTCTTTGTGAAAGTTCAACATGCAATAGGGAGAGACATAGGAAATGATCCTTGTTTACTCCCTTTTAACAAACATTTTATAGAAACTTTCCAACCCAAGAGAAGAACTTACTTCATTAAATGATTAAGGTACATGTGATTCTACAATTACTTTGATTTTCTTTGGGTCTACATGCACTGATTGACTAAAAATGATGTGACCTAAATATTCTAGTTTAGTATAGAAAAAGTAAGTTTTTTGAGGATTGGGATAAAGCTTGTTGTGAGTTAACAAACAAAAAATTGTTTTAAATGCTTTTCATGATAAATTTCATTCCTACTATAAACAAATATATCATAAAAAAAAACAAGAATAAAATCTTGATAATTAAGGAAAATATTATTCATCATATGTACAAATGTAGAAGGAGTTTTTCTAAGTCCAAATGACATTACCATAAACTCACAATTGTTGATATTTTGATAGTGATGCATCTTGATATTTCGACATTCATCATAAAATTTTCTTCTTTGTGCTATACATGTGCTTGCAAAAATCGCAAACTCCAACAATTGATATCATAGTAGGTCATTGGGTCATATAGGGCATCATTATAAGCCCTCTGATCATATTCTCATAATAGCAAGAAATTTGGTGAGCGTACTTAGGGAAATCAAGAGTTCAAAATAGCTTCACTTTTTGGTGCTGCATTTTTTATCTAAGCTTGTTTTGGCTTTGAACAAACTATCATAAAGCTTGTGCAAGGAGATTCATCCTTTTGTGCCCAAAATATATACAAGTTTTGGTTCGCCAATACAAGCATCTCAAAGTCTACTTCAAGCTTAGCGAAGCTCAATAGGGTAATTCTATTTCATCTTTTTGAGATACAAACTCTTCTTTGCATCAAGGTATTTTAGTCAGTGGTGATGGTGAAAAGCAATGATGTATTTGGTATGCTGGCTATTCAAGGTAATTTGGAAGGTGCGAGTTGCCCATTATAGGCATATATGATGTGTCAAGCATTGGTCGCAAAAGGATAGTGCATTATTTTGTAGGGTGTTGAAAAAACAACCTACTACACCTATAAATATAGTTGTTGTAGGTGTAGTAGGATGTTTTTGAACACTCCATATATGCACACAATGGTTAATTAGTACCATGCAATGTATTGTCAATGTCCAAAATATAGAATACATCACTGCTTTGAGCATGGATAGTCACTAAATGACTCTTATGCAAAAAAATGACTTTACCTCAAAATGTTGAACAAAAACTCCGTATGCAGCTACGCAAAACATGTAGCAAAATATCTAGTTCTTGTACTCTCACACTAAAACTTGTATACATGTTTGGCGAAGAAGTAACAGGGCCTACATAGTCTTTATGTTAGTGCATTTGAAGGCCTAAAGGAGCTTAGATAAAAACATTTGACACCATAAAGAGAAGGCATTTAAAATATTAATCACTTTTAATATGATCATATGTTCTCATGTCATTCAAACATTATGATTAGAGGGTGTCCACACCAACCTAGATGAAGTAGCAACCAGCTATCATTGGAATTCTTCGAGTTCCACATTTGTGGAAGCACATAAACAATAAAAGGAAGAGGAAGATTCTTTCATCCTAATACAATACTTATTGTATTACTAAGTAAAAAAAAACAAGTTAGCCATTAGGATTATAGGAGTATATAGTATCAAGGGAATAAACCTCCTAAAGAGGGAGAAAACGACGCCAAGTGTGTTAATACACATCAAACCGAAACATATTACCACTTTCATCATTCCATTCTAAATCCTTTTAAACAAAGAACCTATACCAAGTTGAATCGCCAAATTTGGCTAATATTAGAGGAAGTTATTAATCTTTCTTTGAAAGGAATCCAAAAATACCATTAGCAAAGAGGAAATATTAAAGATTTCTACTTTCCCAAGAAAATGAAAAAAAACTTATTCAATGTGAAACTTAAATTCACATATTCATACACATGTGTGCATGTATGAATTATGTTTGTTTGTATGCATGCATGCCATAAATGTATGTGTGTAATTTTACATATGTCTAGACACATAAGTGAATTCATATGTACATTCATAATAGCATCAATGGATGCGTATAGTCATATGTAAAAACATGAGAGAGAGAGATTGTTTGTGCGTGTGTGTGTGTTTGTGTACAAATGTGCACCTCTATATATGTTTACTTGAGTTCACATGTATCCTTCTCTATTTTCTCTCTAAAGTTCAATGTGATGTTGTTGTAGAACATACTAAAGTGATATCTACTTGGGTGTCAAAAATAACACGTCCCCCCTTCTCACACATGAGAATGTGTGGAATAAAAGGTTCTTTATGCATTTACACACAAACCTACAAAAAACGTAATATCTAGAGAGAAATGTGTTGGAAGATATGGATGGATTCCTCAATAAAGTGAGGCGGTACTACAAAAACTTACTTTGTACGTGCCCTGACAAACTTCACAGTTATGTTGTATCCTTTATAGATTCCAAATGACACCAAGAAAGTACTTATGTACTTTGGAGTTGATGATAGAAACAATTGAATGAAAAGAGACTACTTCATGAATAGCTAGTGTCAGAGAACTTGCTATTTTGGTCCACACACCTGCTGGTTCTTTTGGTCAGTGTTGACAGCATAGTAACAATAAATAAAATTCGTTTTGATGGAATTCAGTTAGCTTAGGTAGCTAATTATTACAAGTGGAATAATAAAAGAAGATAAAATATACTATGAGAAATCAATTTAGCAATCCAAGGCTAACCCCTGACTTTTTAGGAACTGAATAGTGGATGAACAGTGAGAAATTCGATGGTGATTTCTCCCAGATGGCTAAAAAAAATGTTTTCAAACTTTAATAGCATAACTTAGACGTCAATTTGATTCCAAAAAGATAAAGATCATGCAAATGGTTGAGAAATTATTGAGATATGACCAGAGAAAGTTCACTGTTCTGAGTAGTCATAGCAGAGAAGTATAGAGAGATGTTCAATGAAGTAAATGTACTATAGCACATGATTATACAAGATCATTGGCATTGTAATGATGCCCAATGATAGTGTCATGTGTAAGCTATGGTGTAAGCTACGCAAATCCTGCAAATGATGAATGGAAGAGCTCTCAATGAGGCACTTATCACCACACATCTTTTACAAGTCCTTTTATAAGTGTTTGCTTCTAAGCTGGAATTTGAAATTCAAACTTGGCTCCATCTAAGAAGGTGATTCCTCCATATGAGGAGATATTCTCTCATTGAAAATCCTACCTTTTGTTCTTACTAACACCATGACATTTTGGCTTTTAGAGTGTTCTTTTAAGGTAGAAACCTTTTACAATGGTAAATGATCAAATAGTACAAGCTAAGGTTCATGTGAGTCATCAAGTGCTTCCACATATTGCTTTCCATGCTAAGCCAATGTGAAGGCTTATATAATTGTACCAACAACTCCCCCCTCAAGCCAAACATCTTGGCTTGTATTGCATCATTAGTCTTCATGAATATCTTATAATCCAATCATGGTTTTGAACCTACAAAGCTTAGTACCATCAAGTGCTTTGGTTAACAAATCAACACATTGCATATTTGTAGATACATATGCTAACTAAATTTCTTTGCTCAAGATTTTCTCTCTAGCATAGTAATAGTGAACTTCTATATGCTTGGTTCTTGCATGATAGATGGGATTGGCTGCAAGATGCAAAGAACTAGTGTTATCACCAAAGATCATAGGTGAGTGAGTGTGAAGTCCCAAATTTGAGTAGAGCAATCTAATCCAAATAGCTTCTTGTGTAGCATTTGCTAAGCCCCTGTATTCAGCCTCTATTTAAGATAGAGCAATAGTTGGTTGCTTCTTTGAAGACCATGAGATGGTCTTATCACCTGCAAATGATAAATATCTATAAGTACTTGTATCATCCTTACATCTTGCCCAATCTATATATGAGTACAACTTTATATCCAAATCTGATGTGTATGGGAAGTAAAGACGTTGATTTTAAGTAACTTTGAGATACTTCAAAATTCTTTCAACAGCTTTCTAGTGAGGTGCTCTAGGTTTATGCATGAATTGACTCAGAACACTTACTCCATAACATATGTAAATTCTTGTTAATGTTGCATAGTTTAGAATCCCAACTATGCTTTGATAGCCTACAAGGTCCTCAAACAAATCACCTTCATGAGTATCCCAACTATCATGGAGTAAAATCTTATGAGTATCTTGTAAAAAGTGGGAAAACCTAGGAAATATTGTACACCTAGAACACGTGAAGATGGTTGCCAATCAAGATTATCTTGATCTTCTTAGGGTCCATAAATATTCCTTTATCTCATACAATGTACCTTAAAAGCTCCACCTCTATCTATTGGAAAGAGCACCTCTCCAATTTTGCATATAAAGCTTCTTCTCTTAGTTTCTCTAGGACTATCTTCAAATGATATTCATGATCCTCTAGAGTTTTGGAGAATATAGGATATCATCCAAATATATTACCACAAAGTCATCTAAATATTCCCAACAGATATCATTCATCATATATTGAAAGAAAGAGCATTTGTAAGGCCAATTGGCATAAGTACATATTCAAAATGCCCATACCTTATTCAAAATGTTGTCATCGATTTGTCTGCTTCCTTCATCTTGAGAAGATTGTAAGCTCCTCAAAAATCAATCTTTGTGAAGAAGTTTGATTTCCTGAGGCATTCCAAGATCTCTAATATTAGTGATAGAGGATATTTGTTCTTTATTGTGACTTTATTCAACCCACATAGTCTACACACACTCAAAGAGTTGCATCCGTCTTCTTTCGAAATATGTTAGGGGCTCTTGCAAGAGGCTTCCAGTGTTTGATAAATCCCTTGGCTACATTCTCATCAATATTCTTGCCTAATTCTGTAAGTCCCTCTCCACGTACTTTAAAGACTTATGCGATGGGTGCTTGTGCTCCCTCTGCAAGTTATATGCCACAATCACTATGATCTCAAAGGATATCCGCATTCTTTTTTTCAAAAACATCTTCAAATTCTTGGTATAGGTTAGGTAGCTTCATTGAATCATCTTTCTTGCGCTCTTGAGTTTGTATGGCATAGATCCTATATGTTGGTTCCTTCCTTACTACATGTATGAAAGCTTTGGCTCAAACATATCTCGGGTTCGTCTAGATATCTCCACAGGTGATTTTATTATTTTCTTAATTAATTTCTAGATTATGTTTCATTAATCGGCATCGCAATGATAACCACATTTTCTGGACTCAATATTACAATGAAACATATGTGGGACTCATGGTCACCAAGGTGTACTTTTAATGGTGTAGTTTCCATGGTTATATTCCTAGAAGCTAAAGTTGTCCATCTACTACTACAACTACTACTAGTTTGTTCTTCCGAAGTATAGGGATTCCATGTTTCATAACCAATCCATCATTGATGAGATATGAGGAGGATCTTGAATCTACAAGGGCTGTGCAGGAAAGGGTCTTGTTGGGCATGATTAACTTGACAGGTGTAGGACATGTTTCTATAGGCATAGCTAGAGTTATGAGACCCTTTTTTATATAATGTTCTGGTTGTACGGTCTCTTTTACAACTGGAATTCCTTATTTCCCTACTCTAGAAGGATGGTTGTGACTCTGATGTTTATTCTCTTGTTTGGATAATTAACTGCAATATGTCCATAATTTCCAAAATAGAGGCCTAACTTGTTATCTCTCCTTCTCGGTTTCTCTTGTCGCGTTAGAGGTTGGAACCTAGTTACATCTATTTGCATACGTTTAGACAAAGACTCATCCTTAGGAGTGGGCTGGAAGGTTTTCCATTGGCAAGGTCTTCTTCTACTTGTTTTTCTTTTTTCCTTTCAAAAAATTGGTTATGACGTTGAATAGCTTCCATGATTTATTCATTCAATACCTTAACCTCTGGCATCATGAGAAGAAGGTTCTTCACATGATCTCTTAAACCCCATCTAAATTGGCTTATAAAATAATCTTCATGCCAAGTGAGATCACATATCAACTGCCTAAATTCTAATGCATACGTAGAGGTATGGTGGTTACCTTGACGTAGCTTTTGAAATTTTATTTCTACCACTTCACTTGTGTCTCCACCCCAAATGTGGTAGTGTGTTTTCGAAGAAACCCCTCATAGTCTAAAGTATTGCCATGTTCTCTCCAATATTGGGGCAAACCATGATAATGCTTTTCCATAGAGAATGGTTCCAATAAACCCAATCTTGGATGCCTTGTTAGTGTATCTATCAGGTTGCATACAGATGGACAATTCAACTTCTTGGAGAAATCCGTGGAACTTTGTACAATCACCATCGATCTTTTTTGGCATGCAAATCTTAAGTTCCTTCATGAAGGATGATCTAGGCCCTTGATTCACTTGAGTACTTCCTTGATTTTCTTGAAGACTCTTGATTCCTTCTCGTAATCCTTGGAGCCTTGCACCTAGATGCACCAAATGTTCCATCTAGACTTGTGTCTATCTATGCGTTAGGACCTCAATTTGTTGTTAGAGACTCTAAAGTGTTGTGACAGTTTGTTCATAAGCGTGTTCCAAGATGCCTAGTCTTGAATAGAAGTTATTCCTACAAAAATTTCAGGCGAGCACTAAATTGTGCTCTCTAACTATAGTTGACAAGATGTTGGAAATAGGCTTCTGATTAAAAGATCACCCACATAGGGGAAAGATATTGATACAAGGATACCCACAACCCAAGATTGATATGTATAGATAACCCAACTAAAGATGATGTAGAAGATCCCGTAACTCAGAACCATAGGTATGAAGAAAGGTCTCTGGATTACAAGAACTCCCTTCAAGAAGATGAACTAGACATAAAGAATAACTAGACAGGATCTCATACTATGAGACTACAAGAGGACAAGGCTAGATTCCAAGAACTAGACTACTCAAGACTAGAACAAGGAACAAGACAAGAACTAAAACTAGAACTTGTGAAATTACTTACCTCGTGATCGCGACTTTTGCAACTCCCAAGACTGGTATGGGCAAGACTGAGTATGAATGTTTCCAACCCCTCCTTATATAGGTATTCAAGGGTGGTTCAGGAAAGGCAGTTACGAATTGATGATTTCATGATGTCATCAATCCAAAACATGATCTCTGGATATCCGAATGGCAAGTAGACATTTGATCATAGGGTTTTGGCACGTTCCCGGCGCAATGGGAGCATGGGTTTCCTTAAATTCTCAACCAATCATGAGATATATAAGTCACATGGAATCTAAGGTTTAGGATGGTTTCCTTGTCCATAATAATAATAGAATGGGAGATGAGTCTGAAGTATGTGATTATCCACTTTTCACATAGTTTGCAACATGTATTATTTCCATTCGTCCGATTGCATAAGCTAAGTACAACTAAAAGGGCTTCCTGAGCTTGGAAAGGCTTGAAAAAGTCATCGACTTGGTTGCACCCTCATTGGTTGTTAGAAACATGATTCGTTAGGCTAGGGAAAAAGAAAATGATGAATTTGTTCCAATTTTTGGAGTTAAACTTCTAATAGTTTGTATTTCAAAGATCAACACATTGGAAAAGAAGGAGTTCAAGAACACCTCCCTTATTGACCATCTTGTTAATCTCTTCCCACCATTGGAATCCATCAAGCTATGGTTTTTGTAAGAGATTATTCTCAAAAAAATGGCAATTCCTTCTTGGAAATTATATCCTTCACATGTTTTAAAATGAAGACATGTCTTTTTGAAGTCCTTTTAGTTGGATTTTGATAGTCCTTTAGCACTACTATGAGGCTTTTAAGTCAATTGAGTAATTTTTACCTAATAATGCAATGATCTATCTAGTACTTGAGGCAGCAAAACAACAACCTACCATGTTAGATTTTGTTATTAGAAAAGTTTCAATGTTTGGATATAGTGCCATGAACCCTCATACTCAGGAGCAAACTATCAACCACATTTAGATTCTAGAGAGCTAGCTAGCGTAATTGTTGATGCTTTAGTCTTCTAGGTTACAAATTTTGGAAGCTAAGCTTCAAACTAAGAATCCTTGGACCAATAAAAGTAAAGAGAGACAAAACGTTATGAGCTTCATTCTCTTCTAATGTACAAAATCAATGAAGCAATCTGATCAACATAAGAAGTTCATCAACTTGATTGGTATATAAAATCTAGGACCATGAAACTACATAGTAATCCTATTTAAGGTAAAATTTATCTCCCCTATGTGTTTATTCATATGCAACTTTTGAGATACATTCATCAAATTCTTATAAAGCATGCTATAATAAGAAACTGAGTCTCTACAATCTTGAAGTCTTAGGATTTATAGGTTATATTCATATTTCTTGATCAATTTAGACAAAAGATAGAAACAAAAGTGCATTCTAATGAATAGAAAGATCACATGTAGGTACTCTTGAGATATAAAGCTCAACATGTGATGATCCAGGATAATTGGTTTCACTTTTTTATTTCTCTGACATGTATAGTGGTTACGCCGGTATATGTGAGGGACACTTCATTGAGATTTATTAGATTTATCTACTCAGAGTGATGGCACATTTGTTTCTTGCCAGGTCACTCATTCGTAGACATTAGGTTTTTCCTTACATGCTAATCTTTTTATATTGAAGTAGTTGTATTATTGTTTTTTAGGTCATTCTTGTACATCCCTTTTTATGTAATAGAAGAAGAAGAAGAAGAAGATTATTCTTCCTTGCCTCATTCTGAGTGTGTGCTTCTCTTTGACTCTGAGAGTGTATGTGAACTCTCTTCCTTATCTCCTTCCTCATGACAGGGTACGAGAGCCAGTGTGGCTTTAGAGAGCTCGTGGAGAAGGAAGACGATGAAGAGTACATGAGAAGGCATGCAGAAAGCGTGATTCACAAACGACCTCAGATTGCTAGGAAAATTGTCATGAAGGTAGAAGACCTCCATTTTGAGCCCACCAAGTAAGGCCCACAAAAAAACTAGGTCAGTTTTGGAAACTGTAACTTGTGTCGTGTTCGAGAACACTCATGTATTTTAGATCTAGAATTTCAAGGGATTCCATGTAGTATTGATACATGAAAACTGTGTTTTTTTTAGATCAAACTATCACGTCATAGTGAGACCATGTTCAAGCAGAAGTGCTACTTGTAGTGTCTTGCAGTGTTGTGAATAGCTATAAAAATGGCAATGGAATGAGTCATCTTATGAGAGATAAGTTGGACAAGAAAGACGCCTACCAAATTTCAAGGTTGGAGAGATGAAAAAGGTATGTGCAGCATGTCAATTTGGAAAACAATGAAGAGCATGATTTCCACATGACAAGCATGTTAGTGAGAACATACTAGAAATAGTACATACAGATGTTTGGGGTCCTGAAAAGACCACATCTATGGGTGGTTGTAGGTTTTATGTTACTTTCATTGATGACCATACACAAAAAGTGTAGGTATATTTCATGAAAGAAAAGAGCGGTGTTCACTCACTTCCATATTTTTAAAGTTATGGTGAAAAAGTAGACATGAAAGTATATTCAAACATTATGATCTGATTGAGCATGTGAATACATGTGAAATGAGTTCAAAAATTTTCTAAAATGTCATGGCATTTGGCGTCAATTTACATGCACGTTCACACCACAACACAATGGAGTTGCTAAGACATATTGCAGAAACAGCAAGAGCCTTGATGGCTGAGAATAATGTGCCTCATTGTTATTGGACATGAAGTGTTCATACTTTTTTATACATCATGAAGAGAACTCTGAGTGCTCTTGTTCATCAAGTTACACTTGAAGAGAAGTTTATAGGTAAAAAGCCAAACTTATCATATCTCAAAGTTTTTGGTTGTACTGCATATGCACATGTTCCAGATGAGTTGAAGATGAAGCTTGATCCAAATGCAAAAAAATGTTTCTTCATTGGATACTCCCTTGAGAAAAAGGGATATAAATATTAGAACCCACTCACATGATAGGTGAAGGTGAGCAGAGATGTGGTATTTGATGAAATATCAAGCTTCTATGTAGATGCCAAAGAAGGACTGAATCTTGAACCAAATGACAAAGAAAATGCTGAAAAATCAAGTGCAAAACCTCAAGTGTTGAGTGGACTTGATGCATCACAAACCAATAGTTCCAACTCAAATCCATGGAGTGGTAGATTGCATGGAAATTTTAGTCCAAAAACTTCATCAAATACATCCAAGAAAGTTAAAGAAAAGCTTTCTGCTAGTCATAAATCATGTGCAGGTTTTGAAGACGTTGATGGAGATTCAAGTGGTTCAGAAAAGATTCTTGATGAGAAACTTGGATTGCCCTCTATGAAGTCATGAGCAGTAAGAAAGGAACATGTACATGATACAAGGAGAAGTGACCCAAGGCCAAGAAGATCTGGCAGGATGTAGAATTCAGTGCAATGATTGACATATGCCCATACGTATGGCATTGATTATGAGGTAACATTCATCCTTGTAGCTAAAATGTCTACTATCAAAACACGTTGCATTATGAGGACTTTGCATCAGATGGATGTGAAGAATGCTTTTCTACATGATGAGTTAGAGGAAGACGTATACATGGACCAGCCACAAGGATATAAAGATTCAAAGTATCTAGAGTATGTTTGCTAGTTGCAAAAGGCATTGTATGGGCTGAAGCAACCTCCTTGTGCATGACATGAAAGGATTGCTCATTATTTAACCACCATTGGGTTTTCTATGTGTGATGTACATCATTCACTATATGCAAGAAAGTGTGATGATGGCATCACAATTGTGGCTATTTATGTTGATGACTTGATTTTAGGTGGTGATAATGAAGAAAGCATTAAAGAGGTAAAGCAAATTCTTATGCAAGAATTGGACATGAAAGGTCTTGCTGTGCTTTGCTACTTCTTCGACATTGAGTTTATACATACGATGTCACAAAGGCAATATGCCTTGAATATGTTGCAAAAGTATGGAATTGCTGATTGTAAGTCAATTTCTATGCCATTAGATCAGAATTTGAAGTTGGATACTACATCAGGCAAAGCATTGGAAAATGCTACTATGTACAGGAAAATTGTGGGAAGTCTTATATATCTCACAATTACATGGCCTGATCTAATGTTGGAATTGAAAGTGAGTTTATGCAAGCTCCCAAGAAGCCACATTTGAATGCTCTAAGGTCCCCTCTACATTATGTGAGTGCTACTTTGGATTATGCATTATTTTATGAGGCTAGTGTAGATGTGTAGGTTAAGCATCGATGTAGATTGGGCTAGTAGTATTCTAAATAGAAGATCTACTAGTGGCTTTATTTCTCACTTAGAGGTGCAGCTATTACATGGAGCAATAAGAAACAACCCACTACTGCTTTTTCGAGTACAGAGGCTGAGTATGGAGGTGCAACAATGGAAGGATGTGAGGCATCATCGCTAGAGATACTACTTGCACATTTAGGTGTGGAAGTGCAAAAGCCTATCACCATCTATTGTGAAAATCTTAGCAGCATATAGCTAATATAGAACCCTATTTTTCATGCTAGAACAAAGCATATCGAGGTACATTATCACTCCATCAGAGGGAAGGTATTAGCATGTGATATTGATCTTGTTTATGTAAGAAGAGATGAGCACATTGCTAATATCTTCATGAAAGCACTTGGAGTAGAGAAGATGAAGAAGTTTTAGAAGATGCTTGGTGATGTGACTCTCTCTCTCTCCCCTCTTTCTCTCTCTACCCCCGCCTTCCCCTTTGACCTCACGCCTCGCCTCCCTCGACCCCGCACCACCCCACCCTTTAGCCCGCACCACTCTGCCCCCCTCAGCCCGCGTTCTCTCTCTCTCTCTCTCTCTCTCTCTCTCTCTCTCTCTCTCTCTCTCTCTCTCTCTCTCTCTCTCTCTCTCTCTCTCTCTCTCTCTCTCCCCCTTCCCTCTCTCCCCTTCCCCGCCTACCCACCATCGCGATCCCTCCCCTCCCTCTCCCTCAGTCCCCCACCACCCCCGCATCCCTCCCTCTCCCTTAGCCCCCCGCCACCCTCAGCCCCCCGCCACCCCCCTCCCCTCAGTCCCCCGCCTGCCCCTTCCCTCTATCTCTCTCTCTCTCTCTCTCTCTCTCTCTCTCTCTCTCTCTCTCTCTCTCTCTCTCTCTCTCTCTCTCTCTCTCTCTCTCTCTCTCTCCCCTCCCCTCTCTCTCCTCCCCCGCCACCCCCTCAGCCCCTATCAACCCCCTCCCCTCCCCTCAAAACAATCACCCTCCCCTCACTGCGAGCCCCCTCACCACCCCTCCCGCCCCACTACCCCCCTCAGCCCCCACGCGCTTCCCTCTCTCTCTCTCTCTCACTCTCTCTCTCCTCCCTTCCCTCTCTCTCTTCCCCCGCCACCCCCTCAGCCCCCGCTAACCGCCCCCCTCCCCTCACCACCATCACCCTCCCCTCCCCTCACCGCAAGCCCCCTCACCATCCCCCCCGCCCCACTGCCCCCCTCAGCCCCCACGTGCCTCCCTCTCTCTCTGTCTCTCTGTCTCTCTCTCTCTCTTTCTCTCTCTCTCTCTCTCTCTCTCTCTCTCTCTCTCTCTCTCTCTCTCTCTCTCTCTCTCTCTCTCTCTCTCTCTCTCTCTCTCTCTCTCTCTCCCCTTCCCTCTCTCTCATCCCCCGCCACCCCCTCAGCCCCCACCAACCCCCTCCCTTCCCCTCACCACCATCACCCTCCCCTCCCCTCACCGTTAGCCCCCTCACCATCCCTCCCGCCTGACTGCCCCCCTCAACCCCCATGCGCCTCCCTCTCTCTCTCTCTCTCTCTCTCTCTCTCTCTCTCTCTCCCCTTCCCTCTCTCTCCTCCCCTGCCACCCCCTCAGCCGCCGCCAACCCCCTCCCCTCCCCTCACCACCATCACCCTCCCCTCCCCTCACCGCCAGCCCCCTTACCATCCCTCCTACCCCACTGCCCCCCTCAGCCCCCACGCTCTCTCCCTCTCTCTCTCTCTCTCTCTCTCTCTCTCTCTCTCTCTCTCTCTCTCTCTCTCTCTCTCTCTCTCTCTCTCTCTCTCTCTCCTCCCTCGCGACCCCTTCAGCCCTGCCAACCCCCTCCCCTCCCCTCACCACCATCACCCTCCCCTCCCCTCACTACCAGCCCTCTCAACTCCCTCTTCTTCAGCCCCCGCCACCCCCCTTCCCCCTCAGCCCCTCTCTCTTCCCTCGTGCCCCTCCATCCCACGACCCCCCCTCTTTCTCTCTCTATTTCTCTCTCTCTTTCTCTCTCTTTCTCTCGCTCTCTCTCTCTCCCTACCCCACAACCATGATCAAAAGGGGGTTTATTTATACATGAATATGACCTTCCATTCACAAATCAAGGCATGACTCTAGATGTTGTTATCAATCCACATGCTTTTCCAGCAAGGCAGGCAGCTAGACAGCTGCTTGAGTGCCATTTTGCCAAACCGCTACCCTAAAGGGTAAAGCCTTTCGATGGGACTGGCTTTAATCCTAAACCAATTAGCTTCATTCAATTGCCTAGGGTTCAATCAGTGGGGAAAATGACAAACAGGTCATTCCAATACCATGCGTGACATAAAATGAGGATCTCAGACTACAAGTAAAAAGGTAAAAGGTAATTGGTAAAGGTGGAGGTGAAGAAATGATGGGCGGTTGCCAACCATTCATGATGACTACCTATTTTTGAGGATCCAATTCAACATTAGTGAATTATTTGATCTACCCCTTCAATTTTGGGTAATCAACCGGCGCATGATCAGTGGACGTGAGGAATCAGCAAGGCCCTCTTGGCCTATTGGAGCCTATAAAAGCAAGGGATTTGTGTTCATTTGGGATATACATTTTTAGAGATATACACATATACATACGTACGTACAGGGGTCCTATCTTGGCACTCTCTGGCTACAAGCCTACTGTAGGAAGTCACTCTGTGGTGAGGATACAGAGTGTGGACTTCCCAGTGAGCGCTAATAGCACTATAGTGTAAAGAGAGTGGCTTGGTTTAGTCATTCAATGTGAATCCTTGGTATTTCGTGCTCTTCCCCTTAGAGCAAGTCTTCATACTTTGTATTGGTCAGGCTAGTCTGCATCTAGTTGTGTCCATTGTACGGATTGGAAGAATCCCTTGTATTGATGTTGTTTAGTTGTGGAGTGGTATGTTAGCCCAGAGCATGAACTTTTGAGCATCTCTTTGGCCCATGTTGTAACCATCTGATTCGAACTAAGGAGTGGATGGTCTTCCATTATTGTCATTTTTTCATTAATATTTTCTTGAGTATTCTCAACTCTGTGCAATCCTTGATATTTGTCTGCTCACAGAAGTGTGAAAGGGTATATTTCCCTAAGGAGAACCTCCCTTGAGTAGGTGAAGTACTGGAATGCTTGCTGCATGCTCCTATTAAAAGTACATACCCTAGTACCTCCTCTACACTTGGATTAGAGGACATGACATTGAGCTTGAGGTAGAGTGTTGAGATATCAAGCTCAACATGTGATGATTTAAGATGACACGTATCACTTTTTCATTTCTCTGACATGTATAGTGGTCACGTTGGTATATGTTAGGGACACTTCATTGAGCTTTATTAGATTTATCTACCAAGAGTGATGGCACATTTATTTCTTACCAGTTCACTCATTCGCGAGCATTAGCTTTTTTCCTTATGTACTAGTCTTTATATAATATAGTAGCTGTATTCTTGTTTTTTTAGGTCATTCTTGTACATTCCTTTTTTATATAATAGAAGAAGAAAACTATTATTATTCTTTCTTGCCTCATTCTCAGTGTGTGCTTCTCTTTGATTGTGACAGAGTGTGTGTGATCTCTCTTCCTTATCTCCTTCCTAGTGACAAGTGCACATCACAACAAACTAGTGTGGTGAAAAAGAAGAATAGCTGCATTGCAAAATGTGCTAGCGAGATCATGTAGAAGATGGGTATGAGTAATCTTTATTGTATTGATGCCAACAGAGAGCTCCCATATAAGGTATACATGCTACCACACCTTATGGAACTTCATGTAACAGGATGCTATAGGATGTTAAATGTATCACATTCGAAAGTCTTTGGCTTTGCATGTTATGTATTTATTCCAAGTGAACTAAAAAGTAAGCTTGATGATAGATAAGAAAGATGTGTCTTTAAAGGGTATACGGTGTGCAAAAGGTTAATAGATTCCATAATCCAAAAACAAAGTTGCTAAATATAAAGTTTTATAAAATAGAAGAAGAACAAGATTATTATTATTCTTCCTTGCCTCATTGTGAGTGTGTACTTCTCTTTGATTGTGAGAGAGTGTGTGTGAGATCTCTTCCTTATCTCCTTCCTCGTGAAAGGTACACACCACAGCAGAATGGTGTGGTGGAAAAGAAGAATAGGTGCATTGCAAAATGTGTTATGGACATGATGAAGAAGATGGGTATGAGTAATTGCTATTTTGTTGATGCATGAATAGAGCTCCCCATAAGGTATACGTGGTACAACACCTTATGAAACTTGGTGTAATAGGATGCTATAGGATGTTAAATGTATCACATTCGAAAGTCTTTGGTTGTACATGTTATGTATTTATTCCAAGTGAACTAAAAAGTAAGATTGATGATAGATCAGAAAGATGTATCTTTATCGCGTATGCAAGTGTGCAAAAGGATAGTCCTAAAATAAATTTGCTAAATATATCAAGGGATATCAAATTTTATGCGATTTCACTTTTCTACAAATGTATCCATGCATGCTAATGAATATGTAGAAAAGATGAATTCAAGCCAACAACCAGAAAGCATGGTCCTTAGTGCTCTAGAGGGTTCAAGTGTTCACTCATCATAGAATGAAGTAATTCCTACACAAAGATAAGTTAGTGATGCAATTACATCATGGAATGAAGTAATTCCTACACAAAGATAAGTTAGTGATGCAACTAGCAAGGGTGAAGCCAAAATCATAGAGAGGGAGAAGAAGATATAGATTTATGGATGACCTCAATGCCGACCATCATGGAAAGAAGGGGGAGAACTCAAAGGTCAACAAAAAATATCCAAATCAATGGAATGGTGAGATACAAAGGTGTGAATGGGTAAAGTATCCATTTGAAAGAGTTACCTATCATTCACTTATATTTAGACATTATGCTTATATGACGAAGGTTGTTGAAGAATCCACATGCTTTCAAGAAGCAAACACATGCAAGGAATTAGGATAGAAATTTCATGTGCTCAATTCCGATGCAAGGCTTGAAAATTTGGACTATATTTTGGGATGAGAGGCTTCCTTATTGTCTTTGATTATGTATACTTTCAAAATTTTTTTCGTTCTAGGATTCAAACATACACACATGGGCAAGTTATTCGAGATCTCTTTATTATGAAAACATGACACCACTATTTTTTTTTAATCATCTCCATAAATTACGCATCAAAAGTACCATGATTAGATGATTAGGGCCAAGTAACATCACTTAAAAGGCGATATTTGTTTCAATGTTCTGAAGTCTAGATTTTTATCATCTATATCCATGTTCAATTTCTGCGTGTGTATTCCATTGCTTTTGGAGATGTTACTAGTTGATATTTCTAATGTTAGCTCATTTTCTTTCATATGACGCCTAGAGGATCCTGATTAGAAATTAAAACAAAAATGTGAAACATCCCATGCACACTAATTTCCACATTGTCCTATTACTTTATGGACACAAGGATTCTTGAGTAGAATTTCAAACGAACTCAAGATGAACTAAGGAAGTGAAGAATAGAATGAGGAACAACCTTGTGGTTGCGCATAGAGCCTACCAAGTGCCAAAGTAGGGTCATGTCAATAATGGTTGATTTGAAATTGGTGTAGCTTTTTACTTTAATTTCTAAAATATTATTATTTGTTTATGTCGGATATAATTAACATATCCCCTATTTTGTCTAGCACTCCACATTTTTATCTTTGCACTATTTTACCTTCATTGCAAAAATTGAAGGTCATCGTTAAAACTAGTTACTATAACAAACAGGTAAACGAAAATATCAAAAGATTGAGGGTGTGAAGCCTTAGGTCCTTTCTTTGCGAAAAATGTGAGAAAATTGATCGTGAAAAGTTGTGGTTTCATATTAGAATATCTTTGAGAGAAACTATTCAATAATTGCTCCAATGTGGATATGAAATCCTACATCATGCATCTCTCCAAAAACATAGCTGCCTGATCATCTCAATTAACATAGACCTTTCTACCCTTGCAAGGAACTTCTTGTTTTGTCCTACGTTTCTTGAGTTATTTTTGTTCAAATTCTTTGGTTTTGAAACTTTTTTGCATATGAATTTCCTTTAGGAATCGTTATTTAGGAATTTGACTAAAACAATTTGGTAATAGTACTCTCTTCACCCATGAATAGAAAATGTTCGTTTTTTTTCATTGTCAGGACTTTGCGACTCAAGATTCACAAAGTTTGAATGTACATAATGTACATAACGTTTCTCTCAATAAAATAAGGCTATATATTGTATTAAATGAAAGAAGCCTAAAAACTATACATAACATGTTGCTTTTTATTCTATTGTTCTGCAATAAAGTAAGTTTATGATCTAGGGCTCCGATTGGCTCAGACGGATCTGAAATTGCACACCGTTTGGTCATCAATGTTTATGACCAAAGATCTTGAGTTTAGACCTACTAAGAGGTTTTGTGCTCTTGTGAACAAGTGCTCCACTTAGCCTAGTGGTTAAGTCTCAAGGATGTGAAGGAGGAGGTCTTGGGTTCAATCCCCATGGGAGACATGTGTAGAGTATTTTGCCCAAAGAGATCTACAGCCTGATGAAAGAGAGAGAGAGATATGAAATAGAAAGAGAATGAGATAGAGAGAGAGAGATGCATACATACATACACACACATATGCATACACATACTCACATACATATTACCTACACACATGCATATTACATACACACTCACATACATATTACATACACACATGCATATACATACACATACATATTACATACTCACATGCATATGCATACACACATATACATACATACATGCGTATTACATACACACATGCATATTACATACACACATGCATATACATACACACACACACATATGCATACTCATACTCACATAAATACATGTACACACACATATACATACATACATGTATACACACACATGTATACATACACACATGCATATGCATACATACATACACACATATTTGCATGTACAAACACACATACATACATACACAC
>CM035406.1:235758036-235830536 GCA_020310875.1 Ceratopteris richardii | reverse complement strand
CAAGTACATACTGATGCTTATACCGACTATTTTGCCCTGGGGCATACCATGGCTTATACCGTCACTTATACGGATGCTTATACCGACGCTTATACCGAGGCTCATACCGATACTTATACGGACGCTCATACCGACGCTTATACCGATGCTTATACCGGCACTTTGGTTCGGATGCCTACACCGATCTTACACCGACGTCGACGCAAAATCGCGCCCGTTCATTTCACGGTAGAAGCCTCGGTATACGGCCGATCTATTGTAGTGACAATAACACATATACTTACAAATGTAGCTACAAAACCATTATGGCCCATTTGGCCTAGGTGCAATGTGTGGCCCGACTCCACTCTCTTCTTTGTAGGAGCCTGTTTATTGAAGAAAAAAAAATACATAACTTAAATGTAAAAAATTACTAAAATATATAAAAATTATAAATATAAACTATTAATTTGTGTACCTTCTTCTGAGGAAATGACTCGTGTAGACGTAGCTGTCTACGAAAAAAGTGCCACGTCTCAGGTGTTATGTTAGCTCGCCTCTTTTTTTTTCCACCATACAATATCTCCTGTTTATTTAATCTCAAACAGAAAAAAAAAGTAGAATACATACACATATATACACACACATACACATACACATACCCACATACACATATACATGCAAACATATACGCATACATATATGTATACATATACACATATACATACATATAACATAAACACACATATACATATCCACATATATACGTACACACACATGCATGTATACACTCATTCATACAAAATACATGCATTTATCCCACAATAATGTGTATTTGTGTATATGTGAATATGTGTATATGTGTAAATGTGTATATGTGAATATGTGTGTATGTGTAAATATGTATATGTGAATTTTTTGTGTATGTAGATAATCAGATTATTAATATCAAATACCATTATTTGTAGATTCTAATCAATCAGATGGAACTCCACCACCATCTCCTCATCAAGCAACGACTTTATACTGTAAGTATATCAAACATTTAATTTTAAATATATTTGATGGATAAATAACTTATCTATTTTTTTGTTTCTTATTATATGCAGATTTTGATCAATGAGAGGGTAATCCACCACCTCTTACCCATGCAACGACTTCACATGTGTCCTCCGATAGGAATTATGACAAATTTTACTATGAGGAGCATATTATATGTTGGTGTAACTCTTCTTATGACACGTATCAAAGACCACTCTTGGAATGTATTGAACATGAGGTAGAGTATGGTACTTTTGAACGCACACCATCACCTGGTCAACGTGATAATGCTTGGGTATTTATTTTCTATATATATATTAATGTCATTATTTTATTTAAAAACCATATATAAAATCACATTACTGTTGATATACAAGAATACTTGCTCGATGATGATCATGATGATAATTTTTCTCATAATGTTAATATACCTCGTACACATCATGGACTTGTTGTTCATCAATTATAAGCAGAGGTTTGTAGAAATCCTCTACCTCCTGGTTTATAGAATGAAATGGCTAGAGATTATCCATTGCTAGCTCGTGATCGTTCTTTAGTACAAACATATGATAGAAGAAGATATGGAGGATGGAATAGAGGACCACTTCCTTTAGATGGAGAGGTTTTAAACTTTTGGGGTAATCGCTATATGATTGCTCCATCCACTATAACTAATGCTGGTCATTGTCTCTTTATTGTAGAGGATTTTTATGTGCCCCTGAACTCTGTAGTCACTCGTATGTCATTTTGTGGTCCTATATATGGATGGGGAGATTGGCATCGACTTTCACATTATGTTCAAAGCATGAGTACTTTTGGAATATGCTTGAACGCAACATCCCTTACTAGTAGAAGGATTTTATATGCAGAAAATGAAAGATTATATATTGATGGAAGACCTTACACACATGGAAATATAGCAGGTAATAAATAGTAGTCGAGGGTTACATAATAGTTCAAGGACTAATTGCACATTTGAGGAGCGTGAAAATAGTCATGAATCACCATACATGAGTAGAGATTTATCAAGATACATACTTGTCAATGCTATTACTACATTACATGTCGGTGATGAACTATTAGTGAATTGTGGATGGCCTAGACCTCCAAGAGCACCGTTTAGCTAGAGAGAATAGAAATTCTATATCCATATTTAATAAGTTATATACTTGATTTTATATTTAAAGTTTACTTTTTATTCATTTATGGAATACTAATGAATTTTATTTATATGTGTAGATTCCAACGTATGATGTTGATGATACTCCTCCACAACATTGACAATTACCAGTAAGATCTCATTTATCAGAAGCTTCCATGAGGAGGCTACAGAAAACTAATCCTGTGCAATATGCAAAGATCAAAAATCTATATTGAAAAGACGATAAAGTACAAGATTTGTTTGACAATGATGAAGATGATGGCATGGCAGATTTTATTGAGGATTGGTATCAAAATGATAGTGAGAGCATTGATATTTCAAAAATGAGAAATATCTTCGAGAGGAATGTATAAAGCATGTATATGAAGGAAGTCGTTTGACGCGACTAAGTGCGAGCTTACTTATTCTCAACCTTCAAAATCATTTTGGATCGAGTAATGTATCTGTTTCGATACTATTAAGGTATAATTTTCAATTTTCTATGTATATATATATATATATATATATATATATATATATACACATGCAGGTTTTTATTCTTACTTTAGATAAGGTAAGAACAAGAACTTGAATTGAATGGACATTTTTTTTCCGCACATCTTTTAAAACTATTAATGCATCTTTCAAAATATTTGCGAATAATTTCATTGTTTGGATGGCAGGATATGATTGTTTGTTTTGGAGGATATTAAGTATGTACCTTCATTGAATGATTTGTTGAAAGTGTGAGAAGCGGATTTATAATTGCTATTCAAAGAATTCGTCACTATTTATAGGCCATACAATGGTGACCTGGATGAATCGCATGCATAGAGGTTACTCAAGATAGAGCAATCTGATTATAATGGACTAGTGCTAGCAGGATTCCTAGGGTATGCAGTAAACCTCTTGCATGTCAATGATGAGCATCTGAACTTTAGGATACAAAGTGGAAATCTTGGTGGCTTGTGAGGATCACTTTTATACAGCTTGTTCAAAAAACTTCACTGTCATAAACCTGAAGTTCTTTGAACAAGCTGTATAAAAGTGATCCTCTCAAGCCACCATGATTTCCACTTTGTATCCTAAAGTTCAGATTCTCATGATTGACATGCAAGAGTTTTACTACATACCCCACAAATCCTACTGGCACGAGTCCCTTATAATCAGGTTGCTCTATCTTGAGTAACCTTTGTGCATGCGACTCATCCAGGTCACCATCGTATGGCCTATAAACAGTGCCAAATTCTTTTAATAGCAATTATAAACCCACTTCTCACACTTTCAGAATGAACATATGATAGAATCGACAAATCATTCAATGAAGGTACATACTTCATATCCTCCAAAACAAACATTCGTATTTTGCCATCCAAAACAATCAAATTGTTTACGAATATGTTGAAAGTGTTGGAGATAGACGTCTACGGAAGCACGCGAACAGCACAAGGAAGAAGAAGAAGCTTGGAGCACAAACACAAGACTGAATGTATTACTAGAGAATGTACAAAAGATAAGTAGCCCATTAGGGCAATAGGCGTATATACAAGCCGGGGGAAAAAAACCTCCTAAAGAGGGAAAAAAGTGCCCCGACGGTCCTAGAGTGTTGACACACATCACTACCTAAATATATCAACAAATCCCCCCTGGGAGTGATGCGGTGAACAAGGAGCTGGCACTCATGTATAAGGAAGTGCCAAGCTATGTGGAAATCACTCCACAAAAGGAAGTAAGCCCAATGCTTTGCGGAAAGCTTCAAACTTCTCCCTAGGTAGAGCCTTCGTGAAAAGGTCTGCAATGTTCTCCTGCGTGGGCACATATGCCAAGCTAATCTCCCCAGCAGAGAACCTCTCCCTGACATAGTGATAATGCACCTCAATGTGCTTAGTGCGAGCATGGAACACAGGGTTCCTCGCAACTGCCAATGCGCTCTGACTGTCAGTGAAGATGGTGGTGGCAGAAGACTGACCAACACCCAAATCAGCCATAAGGCGTCTGAGCCACACACACTCAACAGTCGCTGTGAAAGCTGCCCTATACTCAGCCTCACAACTGGAAGTGGCCACAGTAGGCTACTTCTTGCTTAGCCAAGATATACATGAGCTACCGAGCATGAAGCAAAAGCCACTAGTGGACACACGAGTGTCATAGCAACCAGCCCAATTTGAGTCAGAAAAAGCATGCAAATCTGGCGGTAGTGATCCCCCCTTGGGATAAAACAACCCAAGTAGCCGAGTACCACTCAAGTAGCGAAAGATGCGCTTAATCGCCTTCCAATGCGTGACTCCTGGGCAATGCATAAACCTCCTTATCTATGAGACAGCAAATTGAATATCTGGCCGCGTAATGCATAGGTAAATCAAGCATCCAACAGCCTGCTGATAGAGAACAGCATCAAATGCATCTCCAGCATCATGAAGACTCAATCGTAAACCTGTGTCCATAGGAGTGGCAATAGGCTTACAATCTTCAAGGCCAAAACACTGCAATAATGTGTCAATATATTTCGTTTGACACAAAGCCATTCCATCATCAACTTGCATAAACAGAATGCCCAAATAGTGATGCAAATGCCCCAAATAAGACATCTCAAATGAGGCATGCAAGTCAGCCTTGAAATCAGCAATATGCTTCTCAATAGGACCAGTGAGCAGCATGTCATCTACATAGACAATAATGATCAGAAGCACATGATTAGCACGCTTAACATATAAGGTGCTTTCAGTTGGACTGTTCTCAAAACCATGTGCAATCAGATAGGCATGTATCTTCTCATACCAAGCACGTGGTGCTTGCTTTAAACCATATAATGCCTTCTTTAACCTGCACACCTGGTTTTCATGCCCTTTCTGCACAAAGCCACGGGGCTGAAAAACATACACTTCTTCATGCAAGTCACCATTCAGAAATGCGGTTTTAATGTCCAACTGATGTACATTCCAACCATGATGGGCTGCAAGTGCACAAATGCTCCGAACAGTAGTCATACGGCATGTAGGTGCAAAGGTCTCATCAAAATCAATGCCTCTTTCCTGCGCATAACCCTTTGCAACAAGCCTAGCCTTATACCTGTCAACTGTACCATCAGGTTTACGCTTCAACTTGTAAACCCACTTAGTGCCAATGGCCTTCTTGCCATGAGGCAAGTCACATAAAGACCATGTACCATTCTTCATTATAGCATCATATTCAGATTGCATATCAGCCATCCAATTTTCTGAATTCTGTGCTTCATCAAAAGAAACAGGCTCATTCTCATCACAGAGACTAGATGCAGCCATAGCATAGCAATCTGATGCAAAGGAGGCACTATGAGAGCCTGAACGAGTACGATATGACAAAGGTGCATCTAATTTGCTGTCAGGCAAAGTCTGCACCAGCCATTTTGACATAGTTTTTGCCTGCTCAATATCAGCTCTCTCATCAGCAAGTGCATCATGTAAATCTGCATCAGAAATGGAATGATCTACATCATCCCTGCAAAGGCTGAGAAGTTGCCTCATTAGGACCAGCACTAGACTGTCCACCTGTAAAAAGAGGCATCAAAGTATTATACATATCTTTGGAGCTAACAGATGTCTCCTTAGTACATGAAAGCAATGGCTGAATAGCAACTTCCACAAAGACAACATCACGACTAACCAAAATGCGTTTAGTCTGTGGATGATACAGACGATAGCCTTTACTTTCAGAACTGTACCCAACAAAAATACATTTTACTGCCTTATCATCCAATTTTCTGCGATGTTCAGGCACTAATGCATATGCCAAACAACCAAAAACACGCAGATGAGCAACAGATGGCTTGCGGTCATGCCAAGCCTCATATAGAGTGATAGACTGCAACGCTTTAGTGGGACACCTGTTCAGTACATATGCTGCACACATGCCAGCCTCAAGCCAGAAACTATGAGGTAAAGCCTGACTCTTGACCATACATCTCGCCATCTCCATGAATCTGCTCTCCAATAGGTGCAACAGAAACAGCAGCACGAACAGGAATATGTACAATATCATCTTCGACACCATCTTCATTAGCTCCAGCACCTGTATTTGTCTTACCTGTAGTCGCTGTGTAACAAGACGTCTTTCAACACCCTACACAATGTTCCACAGTCCTTTTGCAACCAATGCATGTCGCATCATATAAGCCCATAATGGGTAGTTGGTACCATCCAACTTATCCTCAACATCCAACATACGGAATACATCACTGCTTTCAGCCATGGCCGGTGACTAAAATACCTTGATGCAGAAAATTGATTGTATCTCAAAAAGTTGAACGGAACTGCCCAGACGAGTTCTACTAGACCTGTAGCAGACTTCGAGATGCTTAAACTGGCAAACAGAAACTCGTATATACCTTTGGCACAAAAGGACGAAATAGCCTGTACAAGCACTGCGATAGTGCGTTCGGAGGCCGAAACGAGCTCAGATCGCGATTTCGGCACCACAAAGCAAAGTTGTTTTGCTCTCGAAAACACCCTGAGTATGCTCACCAAATTTCGTGCGAATCTGAGACTGCAAACGGAGGAGTGTCGACGGCACCCTAGAAGAAGCGACAACCTGCTCTGATACCAATTGTTGGAGATAGACGTTTGCGGAAGCACGCGAACAGCACAAGGAAGAAGAAGAAGCTTGGAGCACAAACACAAGACGGAATGTATTACTAGAGAATGTACAAAAGATAATTAGCCCATTAGGGCAATAGGCATATATACAAGCCGAGGGAAAAAAACCTCCTAAAGAGGGAAAAAAGTGCCCCGGTGGTCCTAGAGTGTTCACACACATCACTACCTAAATATATCAACAGAAAGATGCACATAAGCTTACATATATATAAAATTATATGCATATATATATATATATATATATATATATATATATATATATATATATATATATATATATATATATATATATATATATATATATATGCATATATATGTGTGTGTGTGTGTGTGTGTATTTATTTATTTACTTTTTTTAATATATCTTTTTTTGATAAACTTACAGGTTATTATTTGAAAATTTTTTACCAAGTCAGAATATTCTTCCTACCTCACATGATGAAATGAAGAAGATAATCAACAATCTTGGTATACATTATCAATGTATACATGCATGTCCTAACGATTGTATTTTATATAGAGGTGAATATGCACACTCTTTGACATGTCCCAAATGTCAATCTCCTCGATACAAGGGTGAAGAAGTAAAATCCCATAAAAGGTATTGAGACATTTTCCATTGGCTCCACGGATTAGACATATGTTTCAAAGCCCCGAGTTATCAAAGCTTTCGACTTGGGTACATGATCACAAAGGTACTGATGGAATAATCAAAATTCCTCATGATAGTGTTGCTTTTCAGCATATTGATTCTACATGGCCTGAATTTGCACAAAATCCACAGAATCTAAAGTTAGGAGTTGCATTAGATGGGGTTAATCCATTCTCCATGAGATCCAGTAAATGGCAACATGGCTAGTGGTAGTCATAAACTACAATCTTCCACCATATCTTAGCATTAAAAAGGAACATTAATGCTTTCACTGTATGTGAACAGAGGTAAAGGAAAACTAGCACTCGTAGAGAACATATCAATATGGTATTCTTTGGAGTATTGGAAAGAGTTAAAAGTATGTCATCTTCTTGATGCTATGCATATATTCAAAAATATTGGTTATTCACTATGGCAATATCTTCTTGGACTAAAAGATACCACAACATCAAGGAATGATTTGAAAGATAAAAAATCCAAACCAAAGTTATGGCCAGTTTTTGATAGACATCGACAAGAAACGACTTATGCACCTGCTCCTTGGGTACTTACAACAAAAGAGGTATAGACTATCAACAATAGAATTTAATTGATTAAGACTCCCACGGGATATGTAGCATCTTTTCAAAACATGTTTACTATGGATGATAAGAGATTATTTGGGTTAAAGACCCATGACTGGCATAACTTTTTGAAACATATTTTACCTTTGGTTATTGATGGATGTACAACGAAAGGAGTACGCGATGTGATCTATCGTCTTGGATCACTTATAAGGTAATTATGATACTTTTATATTTAATCTGTATGAATATTGGATATCTTTTATTTTTTTAATAACTTCTTTATAATTGTTTTTATGATATGTATAGGTGGATTACATCCAAAGAGATTGACAAAAACTCGATCCCACAAAAAAAAACGTGAATGCAAAGAGCTACTATGTTTGATGGAGAAAGAACTTCCTACCTCATTTTTTGATAATCAGGTTCATTTCTTAGTCCATCTTGTAGATGAAATAGAGATTGCAGGTGTTGTCAACACTCGATGGATATTTTGGGTCGAGCGATTTAAATGAGAATATTAAAAGGTTATGTGAGACAAAGAGCAAAACCAGAAGGATCCATGGCAAAGGGTTGGATGCTTGAAGAGTGCATGTATTACGTTAGTGAGTACCTTGAAAGAGTTCATGAAGAAGCTCCACGTGCATGGACCAATGAGTCTTCTTCAAAAATAACAGATGAGGTATTATCAGCTAAGGGGGTTCCATTGTTATTTACATATCAAGAAAAAATGATGTTTCTACTTTGTAGCATATAATAGTGAATGCATGCAAGCATTCCTTAGCGACTACCAGGAACTTCAAAATCTCCGAAGTAAAAGGCGAAAAAACAAAAGATTTAGACGTAATCTGGATAATAATGAGATTACAGATATATCTTCTTTCATGGATTGGCTATATAGTTGTTTGCAATGTGCCAACGCAAATAATGAAGAAATCTCAGATGAGCAAAGAGAGTTAATGATACGTTGTGAACGAAAGGTAATTTTATTAAAATAATATTTTATTTTTTTCATATATGTATGTTAGTTTCTATTTACTAATTGAATTTATTTTGCAGGCTCGAATGTTCACTAATATGTGGGCTTTTGGATAGCATATTAGAATCAACGCCATTGATTCTTTATGTAAGATAGAGGATTCTAGTATTGTTGCTTCTTTCAAGCAACTATCACATGCTAGCTCAAAAGACACAGACCTTATAGATAGCGAACTTGGTTATGTAGGAACTATTGTTGGTATCTACAAAATTTCATTTCGTACATTCAAACAGGTAGAAAAAAGTTTATATTTTTTTTGACAAAGTTAGTTATTTTTTTAAGAACCTAATAATGGGTTTTTGTTTTTATATATTTTGATAGGTCATTTTGAAGGTTAACTGGATTTGAGTTGAGTATAAAGGTAGTAATTCGACATTAAGAAAGGAACTATCTGCGTTTTGGGCAATTGATTCTTCCAAGGTAATGTGATCTACTAAAGAACCATATATTTTTCCTAGGAATATTGAACAAGCATTTTTTTATAAAAACCCAAATGCTCATCCTTGGTGGCAAGTCATTCATGTGCAACCTAGAGGTAGTTCATTGTTTGAACAGTTTATTGTTAGAGAGACCCAAGAAAGTCCTCTTGATGATTCAGCATCAGATACTGATACATCAACATCTGAAATAGAAATTTGAATCATTATACGTGATAATGATACTAATGTTTCTGATGAAGATGATAATTCTCTACATACTGATTCTAGTGATGAGGAAGAGGAATTACCAGAAATAGATATTAATCCATCAATAGATGATGTGATTGATGAGAACCTTGATTTAACAATAGATGAAATAAATGAAATTAAGAAGGGTAATGAAGATGAGACTGTATTGATGTCTTACCAAAATGATGGCAATAATGAAAACATATGAGCACATTCGATAGTAAATTGTACTCTAGTTATCCATCAATAACGTGAAGCTTCTGAATGTATATCAGATAATAGATTTTTTTATTAACTTGAATAAAGATGAATCCTACTATAGAGATGAAATCATGTTCTTCTAAGTTAGAACATGAAGCTCGGTGGTATGCCTAATTATTTTATATATAGCTTTATCTTCGAGGAGCAAATTTTTATCATGTATGTATGCATATGTAGGTGTATTCATGTATATTATATGTATACATATGGTAGTATGCATATATATGTATTTCATGTATATGTATGCGTTTGCATGTGTGTGATATATGTTTACATGTGTTAAATATGCATATGTGTCTATATGCATATGCATTTATGTAAAATATTCATGTATTCATGTAATATACGCGACTGTTTATAATTGTGTACATGTATATATGTATCTGTGTCTATGTGTAAATATGTATGCATGTATGTATATATATATATATATATATATATATATATATATATATATATATATATATATATATATATATATATATATATATATATATATATATATATATATATATATATATATATATATATATATGTTTATGTGTGCATGTAGGCATGTATATGTGATGTGTACATGTATATATGTATATATGTCTATGTGTGAATGTGTACATGTAAATATGTATGCATGTATATATATATTTATTAGGCATCTCTCTAGTAGGAAGTCGAGGAATAGATGCAATGTGTACATATACTTCAAACATATGGCTAAAAGGTTGAATTAGAGTTTCTAAATTAGGGGTTTTAAAACCCTAATATCGAAATTAGTGTTTTCAATTTAGGATTTTTGAAATAGGATTTATTTATTTATTTATTTATTTATGTGTATGCATGTGTTGTGTATGTATGTGTATGTATATGTGCATATGCATGTGTTGTGTGTGTATATATGCATGTGTATATGTATATATGCATGTAAATATGATTATATGAGTCTATGTGTTTGTACATATGATTATGCATGTATATGTGTATGTGAGTATGTGTACGTGTATGTGAGTATGTGTATGTGTTTGTGTATTCATTATATGTGTGTAATTGCATGCATGTGTATGTGTGTGTAAAAATGTGCATGTATGTGTGTGTATGTATAAATGTGCATGTATGTGTATATGTGTGTAAATGTGCATGTATGATGTATATGTTTATGTATGCATGTATTTATACCTCTAGTCTCACTCTTTTCTCTCTCTCTCTCTCATATACATACATACATGCATAAACACACATACTCATATCCACATATATATACATAAAAGCAGTGCATACCGTGCATTATCACGACGATGAGCCATAAGTGTCCGCATCTCTTTTAGACACCACTTAAGCGACCATCCTATCTCAAACTATGTCTCAAGTGAACTAAATACGTATTTTTTATCCCTCTCATCATGCTCACTACAAAATTAAAAAACATAATGTAAATAAAACATAAGATATTTATTTCAATTTATATGTAAAATTTTTACTTACTTCCATGGTAAGTGGACAGAGCATAGGTAAGAGTCGCATAGTGCCTGCATTCTTCTCTTGAACTCCAATCCATTCCCTATGTACACAATGTTCCCCTCTGGCTCTATATCGCACTCAAGTCCTAAGGTGCCTATTGTTGGAGCAAGTCTATGACAAGCCTAAGTATTGGCTTCAGTCCCACAAAGTCATAGAAGAAGCTTTAAAATGAAGACTATGCAAAGTTCACTTGTGAACGACCGCTTGTAACCTTTGAAGAGTTTACGTAATGTAAAAGTGAGAGAATCTTAAGTGTTTTTAGTCCACTTGATCAAAAAGGGAAAGAGGAGCCACGCATTCTTGGTTTGTGGTAGGTAGAGAATCAAATCACTCACTAATTGATTGGAGAGTGATTGAGGGAAGTTAGCCTCCCAAACTCAACTATAAATAGATGGCAGCTTTAGTCATGGTTAGAGAGACCTATGTGAAGACCTCCAAGAGCTGCGCTTTATGCCATATCAAGGTGTGAGTACAAGGCACATATATGTATTAGTAAGTCCATTGTATGGTACAAGCAATATACTTTCAGTTTCATGATCATTTGAGTTCATATTTCCATGATCTTGTGAAGTGTACTACTCACTACCATATCTCTCAATTTTCTCAGTCAGATTGCAGAGATGGTTTCTCTGATGTTGGTGCATCGTTTTCAGTGACTTAACTTGGTAAAGTTAGATGTATAAGTCTATTATATGCGCATCAAATTTCATTTCATTTGGGTATTGCAATCTTCAGCTATGTGCAGTTGAAGTCAACCCTATCTCTCATTTTCACTTCTCTGTCAAGTGCCCGACTTTTTTGATCATCTTGTCAGAGCTGTTTCTCAGTGTGTACTTATCGACATTCAATGATTTAAAGCTTCTTGGGTTTATCTTGTTGTCTTATATAAGCATACAATTTTTCATAATCATTGGATTCTTAAATCTGGAGTTATGTTTATTTGTCTGCTCACTGGTCTCAAACTGTAGCAGCCCGTGAAAATCGGGATGATGTCAGCAGTTGCTAAACATCATTCTCAGTGTGTGGTTCATTATTTTTTATGATATTACTCTTGAAAGTTAGCTCTTTAAGTTAACTAGAGTTCCCCAAGAGGAATTAAGCTAATTGCTGCTGTGCTCAAAGATTTATGCAAAACACTAGACAGGTGTATGAACCAAAAATAGCAAGTTCTTCACCTCTGAGCTAACTCCAACTTATCTGTTTTGATCTATCTTTTTCAGAGTGATCTTCCAAGGTACATAGGGTGTCTAATACATCCATTGGCAAGCTAAAAGGGCCCACCTTATACTCGTGGAGTTCATTTGGCTGGTGTAGATCACGGATTTTGCAACACCTCTTCATCTTGAAGCACATACCTATCCATCTCTTCACAGTGGTATCAGAGCAAGGTTGGACAACATGGTAGATTGATTTCCTTCATCAATTGACAAATTGGACACAGGTAACTACTTACCTTGGTCATTAAGAATGGAAGCTTATCTCCAAGGTAGAAATTTATATGGTTTTATGGCTGGAGATGAAGCTATGCCAAGTTTCAGGAACAAAAGAAGAGCAAGAAAGATTAAGCACATGGTGCTCCAAGGATGCACTTGCAAGGTCTTATTTCCTCAACTCTATCTCAAATTTTTTGTTGCCTCACATTAGAAGTTGTAAGACATCTCATGAAGTGTGGGATGCACTTTGTAACGTTCCTCATCAAGCCCATGGAGATAAATAATCAGACATAAAAAAGACATTTGCAAAAATTAGTTTCATTAACAAAAGAACAAATCAAATAAAGTATAGACTAATATATATATATATATATATATATATATATATATATATATATATATATATATATATATATATATATATATATATATATATATATATATATATATATATATATATATATATATATGAATTGAGAAATCTTATCTTACGAATCTTCAGATGTGAGATTCCAAATACATCAATAGCTTCACGATGAAACCTCTTCCTTCTAGATACAATATCTTTGGAAAATAGCTTCTTGACGAAGCCTCAACCTCCCGACCACCCCCGAGCTATCACAATCCAATTCTCACTGGCACTCTCAATCACACTCTCACTCTCACTCTCACTCTCAATCACACTCTCAATCACAAGGTAATTCTCAGATTTCTGTGTGTCCTTTGCGTTGATGCGCAGGTTTTTCTATATCCTAATTTGATCGTTGCCTTTTTCCAAAGAAGTGTGCGATCCACCAAATTTAGAAAAAGTCGAGTTTCTCCAAACTTTCGCAAAAACCCATGCAATCATAGTGTGCTTTCTTTCTTTAACGTACCTATCAAAAATAGCAAAAAAACACCAAGAAGACATATCGGAAAACATCCATAATTAGACATGGTGACACGTGAGCATCGAAATCATAGATTCGAATAGAATTAGATAAGCCCTCGTTTTTTTTTTCTAAGTGTTGGAAAAAACGGCACTTTTCAAAGCCGTGTAACTCAAAAACAATGAGGAATTAGCTTAAGCTTGTGAGAGGCAGTAATTCTTTCATCTTCACCTTCAAAATCCCATTGGAAAACATGATGCAATTAAGGTCTAGAGAAAGAAAATGAAACTTGTCAACCCAAAAGTTTCCCTACATGCATAAAATGACCTAATTATTCGTTCTAAGCATTATCCCCACAATGAAATTCAGAAAGTTCAAAATGAATTATTTCACTAGAAAAGAGGCCTATTATAATTCTTCCCCCCTTTAAGAACTCTGTCCTCAGCGTTGGAAAGAACGATAATGTGTTAGAAAGTCATCTAAATTCACCCAACTTGAATCTTCTACTGGGTATGAATGCCATTTCACCAAAATTTCTACTATAGATCTATTTTTAAGAAATCTTTCCTTCCTATCTAATATTATTTCCGGTTGAAGCTCAAAAGAGCCATCATCTTTCAGCTTATAATTGTCCTTTTCATATTATCCTGACAACTCGTTCAAGGCTGCATACTTCTGATATGTCACAGGTTTATTATCATTATTATCAGCACATGAAGCTTGCAAAGGTCCTTCTCTACATGTGCAAGATATTCACAGCTTCAGAGTTGTATCAGCGATATCATATTATGGATGATCAGCAGAGATTAAAGCCCTCATTGTCGTAGTTTCATAATGACTTTTACACACATGCACACATAACGCATACACATGCAAACACATATACACATACATATACACACACATACGCACACACATACACACACATACACACACACACATACACACACATATACACACATACACACACATATATGCATACAAACACACATAGAGAGACATGCACACACATAAACATACATGCAAACATAATGCATATGCATATGCGTACATCCATACATACTTACATGCATAAACACACATATGCATATGCATATGAGTACATACATACATACTTACATGCATACACAGACATATACACACATAGACACATACACACACATACACACACATATGCATACATACATGCATACACATACACACACATATGCATACACATAGACACATACACACACATAAACACATACACACACATACACATACATATGCATACATAATGCATATATACATAATGCATACAGGCACATACACACATATGCATACATACATGCATACACATACACACATAGACACATACACACATAGACACATACACACACACACACATACACACATAAACACATACACACACATACAGACACATATGCATACATACATGCACACACATACACATACACATATGCATACACATACACACACATAGACACATACAGACACATAAACGCATACACACATGTATGCATACATAATGCATACACACACATACACACACATATGCATACATACATGCATACACATACACACATAGACACATACACACACATAGACACATACACACACATAAACACATACACACTCATAGACACACACACATACATAGACGCGCACATACATACACACACATATACACACACACACACATACACACATAAACACATACACACATTATGATGCATTCACACACATACACATGCATACACACATAGACACACACATACACACACATATATGCATACACAAACACATAGAGAGACATACACACACATACACATACCTGCATACATGTGCATACATAATGCATATGCATATGCATACATACATACTTACATGCATACATACACATACATAATGCATACACACACATATGCATACATAATGCATACACACACATACACACACCTATGCATACATACATGCATACACATACACACATAGACACATACATACTCATAGATACACACATATATACATACACACACACATACACACACATATACACACACACACACACACATAATGATGCATACTACACATGCATACACAAATACAGACACATATACACACATACACACACATATATGCATACACACACATAGAGAGACATACATACACATATATGCATACATATGCATACATAATGCATACATAATGCATATGCATATGCATATGCATATGCATAGATAATGCATATGCATATGCATACATACATACTTATCCATACATAGTTCACATGCTTACATGCACATACGTAATGCATACACACACATATGCATACATAATGCATACACACACATACACACATAAACATTTCATATTCCGCACAAAACAAAAGGTCGTGTGAAGAGATGTATCGACTTATTAACTAATAAAAAGGTATTATGGTGACGCTTCGAAGAGGACGAGCAGTATGGCGAGACTGTCTGCTTGGGCGATTACGGTCTGGGAAGTCGGTGTAGTGCAGTGTTCGAGAAGTCTGAGTAACATTGTTTTCATATTTTTTTAATTACATTAACTTGTGATTAACACAGTCCATTACGTTAAGGCTTATAAATCTGTGTTACGGTGATGAATAAATCCAGCGTACGTACTGAGAAAATATTAGTCTGAGTATGAACAGTAATCTGTGAGAAGACTACCCAGAGATTTGATAAGTTCGGATTAACAGACTTTTTTGAATGTTAACGTACTGTGATTTAGAAAAGTTAGTTGAGAAAATCAAGTTACACGGTGTCTGATTTATCAGACCCCTACCACTCCCAAGAACCGGAAAGAACTTAAAATGCCTGTAATGTAAAAGTGCATTTTAACACTGGCGTCGTCTGTGGGAAAGTGACCACAGATTGTGAATCAATAGTACCGTGGAAGTAGAACGTAAGTAGTGCAGACATGATATATGCCGGTTACTCGATCTGGCGAGTCGTATCCAAAGTACACGAGAGACCAGCATCCCTAGATAGTACCAAATTTATTAGGAGCACCCCCAGTCGGTAGAAGCATAGACCGGTCAAGTCCAATTGTTGAAGGAACAGAGTCTGTTAGTAGCGATTCTGGTAGAATTCTGGTAACAGAGGTGGAAATTCCGAGAAATTCCAGTGTTAAAATGCACTTTTACATTACAGGCATTTTAAGTTCTTTCGGGTTCTTGGGAGTGGTAGGGCTCTGATAAATCAAAAGCCCTGTAACTTGATTTTCCCAACTAGGTTTTCTAAATCATAGTACGTTAACATTCAAAAAACTCTATTAATCCGAATTACTTATCAAATCTCTGGTTAGTCTTCTCACAAATTACTGTTCATACTCAGACTAATATTTTCTCAGTACGTAGCGCTGAAGTTATTCATCACCGTAACACAGACTTATAAGCCTTAACGTAATGGATTGTGTTAATCACAAGTTAATGTAATTAAACAAATATGAAAAGAGTATTACTCAGACTTCTTGAACATTACACTACATCGACTTCCCAGACCGCAATCACCCAGACAGACAGTCGGGCGATACTGCTTGTCCTCTTCGGAGCGTCACCGTAATGCCTTTTTATTAGTTAATAAGTCGAGACATCTGTTCACATAACCTTTTCGTTCGTGCGGAATATGAAACCTTTCGGTTCACATGGGATAGGAAACTATAGGAATTATGAAAAATACAAAATTCCAATCCGGCGGCTCACACTGGCACGCACGGTGGACTTGAACCAATAATGGAACAAAAGGTAGGGCTCATATACTATACCCTGTATATACATGGTTTTGGCTAACTTAAAGGTTCTGGAAATCTTCTGTTTCAGCGAGTCTAACATCTTTTTTAGAATTTATGGTTCTACGAGCTGAGCATTTCTTCTAACTGAACTTGCCGCAATTTCTTGAGTCATCGGTATTTCAGCCTGTGTCTCGAAAAGGCCTCTTGAAGGTAAAAATCATTTGACAATGTTGCATCGCGGCACAATTTCATCTCATTAATCTGATCCTCTACCCTTGAAAGCCTGTCAACTTGAACACCTAATTGCTTTTCTTTTCTCTCTAGTTCGTTGGCTTGATATTGGATAGTCTGATAATATGCATCTCGGTCCTTTCTTATCCCTGCTATCTCCTTCTGCAATTGATTAGTTGAAATCATCTCAGCTTTAAGAGTAGCATTTGCTTCAAACAAATTGGCATTTGCTCTCTAGAGTTCTTCATTAGTCCGTTTGGCTAAATCCGCCATCTCTTGTCCTTTCTACACAACTTCATCTAATTGTACTTGCGTTTCTTCTAGTAAATTTCCAAGTGCTACATGAGCATCCTCTTCATCCTGTATTAATTGTTTCAACTGTAGAATTTCTGCATCACAAGCACTTAATAAATCATCTTTGGCTCTTAATTCAGCCAACATAGCATTTCTTTGACTGATCAATGAATCCTGTTCGGCAAGTCTATCCTGTAGCTGTTGAATCTGTACATGCAAAGCATGGTTTTCAACCTTCACTACATCTACTTCCTCTTGCAATGGAGTAATATCTGCTTCTAATACATCTACTTTGTGTTGTAGTTCTTGTCTGAGATTGTCTGTAACTTCCTTCATCTGCATTAGTAATTGCTATGACAATTGGATCAACATCCGTGTGGAGAATGAGTTCTCCTATGCGCAACGGAAGTGTGTAGTGAACCCTTGTATGTCCAGCACTTGGACAAACATCTTCACCTTAGATAGCTTGCTGCTCTCAACACAAAACTCAAATGGACTTGATGCTTTAGTCAATCAAAGTAGACAAAGAGATCTTTCTAAAAAGCTATAAATTACTTAATTTGGACAAGTTTTGATTAGCAAACACAACTACCAAAGATGAACTACCTGTCCACACAAGTATGCTGAAGAACTGAGCTTCACTCTCGGACTGATAGCTCTCTGAATATATATCCTTTGAGAAAGATATTTGGTACATAAAAAGTAGACACAAATAGCTTTCCTACAAGCTAAAAATCAAGTAATTTGGATGAAGTTTGATTAGGAAACTTAACTTATCAAGATAGACCACGTGCACACATAAGTACACTATAAAACTAGACTTTACTCTCTGATAGATATCTCACAAAGTATGAACGATCTGAATGAGATATTTGAGAGAGTGAAAAAAGATGCTAAGGGCTTTCCAACAAGACACAAATCTTGCAATTTGGATATGTTTTGATTGGAAAACTGAACCGACCAAAATAGACTACCTATCTACATAGGTATACCATAAAGCTGGACTTCACTCTTTCACTCATATCTCACAAAGTACATAATCTTTCAAAAAGATATTTGATATGCAGAAAGTACACAAGAAAAGATTTCCAATAAATGTTTAAACGCACAAAATGGTTACATATGCACTGAGATATGAGCTCTGCAACAGAGCTATGTACAAACTGACGTGCGGATGGAAGGAGTCTAAGGGAAAACCAAAATGACAAAATGGCTAGATCCGACTACTGGGAGCTCTTGCCTCTTTCTCTCCTTTTTTGAATGTGCTCCCACTTCACTTTTATAACCAATGAGCATGTGAAGAACTTTGTGCCTCCTTCTTAACTCACCACTTTCTCCACTACATGCTACTAACTACAAGGCAAGATATTGTATCTCTTACTCATCATGAATTTTGACTAGACTTTTTCTTTTATTATTTTTTCCTTTTTTCCTCCACTTTTTTCTTTATCTTTATAGTTGGTAAATTTATCCAAGCATGGCTCATATGAAAATGAGCTTGTACATTTATCTTCAACACTCCCCCTCAAGCTCATTTGGGAGTTATCTTCATCCATGTCCTTCAAATTTATCGCATCCTTGAAACCTTTGAGTTTAAAAGCATCCAAGAACTTTGTAAACATATCTGCAACTTGCTCTTTGGTTCTGATGAAATTTACCTCCACATCTTTGCTCAGCACCTTCTCCCTTACATAGTGGTAGTGGACCTCTATGTGCTTGCTCCTTCCATGAAACATAGGATTGCTTGCCAAGTAAATACTTGACATGTTATCACCGTATATAGGGATGGTTCCAACTTGCACTCCAAGATCAGCCAAAAGCTTTTTAATCCACATTTCTTCACATGTGGAAAAAGCTAATCCTCTATATTCAGCCTCCATAGATGAAAGTGCAACAGTAGGTTGTTTCTTTGAGCTCCACGTGATAGGTTTGCTTCCTATCATGAACACATAACCTGAGGTTGATCTTCTATCTTCCTTTGAGCCTGCCCAATCAGCATCACTAAAGCCTTTGACCTGCAATTCTTCATCAAACTTGTAAAACAAAGCATGATTAACTGTATGCTTTATGTATCTCAACACTCTCTTGGCTGAATTGAAGTTTTCACTTGTCGGGGCTTGCATAAACTGAGAAAGTACACCAACAACATAAGACAAATCAGGTCTTGTAATGTTTGCATAGATCAATGATCCTACAATGCTTCTATACGTCGTTACATCTTCCAATGGTTCTCCATCATTTGAACAAATCTTTGTATTTGTGTCCATGGGTTGAGTGAGTGGTTTGTATTCACTCATTCCAAATCTGTAAAGAACATCCAACAAGTACTTCGTTTGCATCAAGTAGATGCCACTCTTTCCATAAACAACTTCAATTCCTAAAAAATATTTCAGCTCTCCAAGATCTGAAATTTTAAATTCCTTACCAAGCTTCCTTATGATATCTTTAATCCTTGTAACATCATTTCCTGTTATGATGAGGTCATCGACATATATGCAAATATATACCTCTCTATTTTCTTCCTTCTTCATGTACAACGAAGGATCTGCACTACTTGGGTTGTATCCACACTTAGTTAGATACTCTACCAATCTCCGATTCCATGCTCTTAGTGCTTGCTTCAAGCCATAAAGTGCCTTCTTCAACCTGCAAACAAAATCTAGATGGTTTTCATCTTCAAATCCAATAGGTTGACTCATGTATCCCTCTTCTTGTAGTTCTCCATTAAGAAAAGCATTTTTTATGTTGAGTTGATATAATGGCCATCTCCTTGAAGCACCAATTGCTATTAAGGTTCGGATAGTTCCCATCTTTGCAACGGGGCTTAAAACTTCATCATAATCTATGCCTTGTGTTTGTTTAAATCCTTTGGCAACTAATCTAGCTTTATATTTAGCTAGTGAACCATTAGCATTCCTCTTTACTTTAAACACCCATATGTTTGGAAAAATCTTCATCCCTTCTTTCTTTGGCACTAGCTCCCATGTGTGATTATCTTTGAGAGCTTTGATCTCCTCTTTCATAGCTTGCTTCCATTCCTTTTGTGTGCAAGCTTCTTCATATGTCTCAGGCTCTTTTTCTTTGATAACATGCATCATGTATGCAAAGTGTGTCGCCATAAAACTATCATAACTCAACCTTTGAGTTGGATACCTTGTCCTTGAAGATCTTCTTTCATTGCCTTTAGAGAGTTGCTTCTTTAACCTATTTAGCTTTACCATCGGAGCGATTACCTCTTCATATTCTTCTTCACTTGCATTATCTCACTGTTTGGAGTAGCACTTGCATCTTTGGCTCTACTATGAGCTGAATTTGGAGACAAAGAATGGCTCCCCCTCAATGTTGAACATTCTTCATTTGATGTAGATGCCTCTGGACCTGAAGCCTTTGTGCTTGATTGTTGAACTTCTCTTTGATTTGTTCCTGCATAATCATCACAATCTTCTTCAAGAATCTTTTCCTTTCCTTTATCTTCATACCATGGTCTTAGTTCATCAAAGACCACATCTCATGAGACTCTTAATTCCTTTGTTCTAGGGTTGTAACACTTGTATCCTTTTTGCTCCGTCGAGTAGCCGATGAAAATGCATTTTTCTGATCTTGGTTCCATCTTTGTTCTAACTTCTTGTGGAATGTGAACAAAGCAAACACATCCAAAAACTTTGAGGTGTGTAAGATCAGGTTTCTTACCGGAATATACCTCTTCTAGAGTCAAGTGATGTATTCCCGATGTTGTGCACCTATTCATCAAGTAAATGGCGGTTGTGGTAGCTTCAGCCCAATAGTACAATGGTACCTTCATCTCATTGAGCATGCATCTTGCAATTTCAGCAATTTGCCATTTTTTCCTCTCAGCTACTCCATTTTGTTGTGGTGTGTACCTACAAGTGAACTGCCTTTTGATTTCATTCTCTTGTAGAAAATCTGAAAATTCTTTCGAGAAATATTCTCCTCCACCATCGGACCTTAAGGTTTTGATAGACCTTCCTGTTTCCTTTTCAACTTCAACTTTGAATCTTTTGAATATAGAAAACACCTCTGATTTTTGATTCATACAAAACAACCATACCTTTCTTGAGTGATCATCAATGAAGGTGACAAAAAATCTATTACCAGCCATTGATGCCTCTTGGGTTGGTCCCCATACATCTGTATGTATCAAGTCCAAGACATCTCGAGCCACATAATTGCTCCTCTTGAATGGCTGCCTCGTTTGCTTTCCTAGTTGACAAGCTTCACATAACTCATGTATTCCAATGCTATTAGATTTTGGAAGACCTCTTACCACTTCATGTTTGCTCATGTCCTTCAGCTTTGGAATGTTGATGTGTCCTATTCTTTTGTGCCATAAGTCAAGCTCTGAAATCTTCTTGTTCCCACATTGAATGTACATGACCTTTCCATGTGGATGTTGGACATCTAAAGTGAACATCCTTCCTTCTCTTCTACCTCGAGCAATGACCTTGAAGCCTTCTTTTGGATTCTTTATGAAGCACCCATTCTCATTGAATATGACATGATAACCCTTCTCTACCATTTGTCCTACTGAAATCAAGTTCTTTGAAATTCTAGGAACATGAAGAACATTAGATAGTACCTTTGCTTTACTTGTATCTCCAAGCCTTATATCTCCAATGTGTTCAATCATGTGTTGAGTATCATCACCTGTTTCAACACATCCTTTTCCACTTGGTACCTGTAGATTAGTGAACAAACTTCCTTGGCATGACATATGGTTACTACAACCTGAATCAATGTACCATTTTTTGTCATCTTCACAAGAGCTTCTATACTCATGTCTCATTGCAAGTAGTGTGTCCTTGCTTCCTTCACTTGAGGTGCTTGCATAGTTGCTTTGGTTCCTTTGATTGCCTCCATTTGGTCTTCCATTCTTCAGCCAACAATCACTAGCATAGTGTCCTACTTTACCACAATGATAGCATGTTATACCTTTATGAGAATTGTAGGAGCTTTGGCCTCTTCCTTTACTTCTACCTCGACCTCTTCCTTGTGTGTTGGCATTTGATGCATCCTTGTTGTCTTCCGAATTGTTTTGATTGTAGTTGGAGTGGTTGTGACCTCTTCCTTTTCCTCTTGAGCCTCCTCTTGAGTTTCTTCCTTTACCTCGACCTTCATATAACATTTGGTTGTGGCTGTCCTTTCCTTTGGGACCACCGAAGCTAAGCTCTTCTGTGACAAGATGAGGGATTAGTTGTTCAAAACCTGGATATACATCTTTCAAGTTAATGGAAGTTATGAAAGGCTTCGATCTTTCATCTTCTCTCAAGCCATTGAGAGTATAACACACAAGATCTTCATCTTTAATTGTTGTGCCAATAGAAGCTAAAGCATCGCTTAGCTCCTTAATCTTCAAAGTATATTCAGCTATGGATTGACTCGAACTTTTCTTGATTGTGTTCAACTCATTCTTGAGTTGAAGTTTCCTAGCTTTGGTATTTGTTGAATACATTCTTTCAAGAGCTTCCCAAGCATCCTTAGCTTTCTCAAGATGTTGAATATGACCTACCATGGCATTAGTAATGACTTGCGAAATGAGGAACATGACTCTCCTATTCCTCGCTTCCCATTCTTTTGCTTGCCTCCTTTGGACTTCGGTGGCCATAGCTTGATTGATTTGAGGTTGAGCATCATCGCCGCTCACAATACCCCATAAGCCTTTACCCATTAGCTAGTTGGTCATTCTAAACTTCCACATGGGATAGTTATCCTTGTCCAACTTCTCTACTTGTTGACCCAAGTCAGCCATTGAAGATTATCAAAGACTTTGAGAGTTACCTCGAATAGTGATAGTCCTTTGCTCTTGCCTTTGTGAAGCTCCTTCTTGTTTTGTAGCTCCTCTTTTGCTTTGCTTCACCTCCAGCTCTATTGATGAAGCTTCAACACAAAGTTTTCTCTGATACCAACTATGGAGAATGAGTTCTCCTATGCGCAACGAAAGTGTGTAGTGAACCCTTGTATGTCCAGCACTTAGACAAACATCTGCACCTTAGATAGCTTGCTGCTCTCAACACAAAACTGAAATGGACTTGATGCTTTAGTCAATAAAAGTAGACAAAGAGAGCTTTCTAACAAGCTATAAATGACTTAATTTAGACAAGTTTTGATTAGGAAACACAACTATCACAGATGAACTACCTGTCCACATAGGTATGTTGAAGAACTGCGCTTCACTCTCAGACTGATAGCTCTCTGAATATATATCCTTTGAGAAAGATATTTGGACAGAAAGTAGACACAAATATCTTTCCATCAAGCTAAAAATCAATTAATTTGAATGAGTTTTGATCATGAAACTCAACTCATGAAGATAGACCACCTGCACACATAAGTACACTATAAAACTAGACTTTACTCTCTGGCAGATATCTCACAAAGTATCAATGATCTGAATGAGATATTTAAGATAATGAAAATAGATTCCAAGAGCTTTTCAACAAGGCAAAAATCATGCAATTTGGATATGTTTTGGTTGGGAAACTGAACCGACCAAAATAGACTACCTATCTACATAGGTATAATAAAAAACTGGACTTCACTCTTTCACTGATATCTCACAAACTACATAAGCTTTCAAATAGATATTTGATATGCAGAAAGTAAACAAGATACATTTCCAATGAATGCTTAAACGTACAAAATGGTTACATATGTAGTGAGATATGAGCTCTGCAACAGAGCTGTGTACAAACTGACTCGCGGTTGGAAGGAGTCTAAGGGAAAACCAAAATGACAAAATGGCTAGATCCGACTACTGGGAGCTCTAGCCTCTTTCTCTCCTTTTTTGAATGTGCTCCCACTTCACTTTTATAACCAATGAGAATGTGAAGAAGTTTGTGCCTCCTTCTTAACTCACCACTTTCTCCACTACATGCTACTAACTACAAGGCAAGATATTGGATCTCTTGCTCATCATGATTTTTGACTAGACTTTTTCTTTTATTATTTTTTCCTTTTTTCGTCCACTTTTTTCTTTATCTTTATAGTTTGTAAATTTATCCAAGCATGGCTCATATGAAAATGAGCTTGTACATTTATCTTCAACAATCCGACCCATGGATGCTAACTCAGTAAACATGGGGACCGGAAGAGAAAGAGGAGGTAGTGGCTGGGATGACGAAACTGACAAGAGGTGATGGGAAGATGGTGGAGAATAGTTAGGTGAAGAGGATGAAGTAGTAGTTTCTTGAGGAACAATCGGTGGAACAGGAATAATGGGTTGAATGGGGACAATGGCTCGACCGGAGGCAATGGTGGAGGAGTGAGGATAAGACTGTTGGGCACCAAGATTATTCCCCTAGGTTGCTGCTTAGTCGTTGCAGTGCTGGCGATTATAGATTCTACCATAGTGATCACTTCATCGAGAATGCCCGCAATCCTAATTTGCACATCCTCTTGATTCGAGTGCTGAGAATCCGCTCGAGAAGAGGTTTCCTTGGAATCAGTAGTGGACACACTATGTTCCTATTGCTAGATGGGAGAAGATTGGATAGACGAATCAAGGTGAATTGAGCTGGCACTGTCATGGAAAATATCTTCTTCATTTTGTTTTGCTTTATTTCTAGCGGCGGAACCTTGTTCTTTTGACTTTCAGAGGTGCTTATCCTTCTGCGTTTTCGGCGAAGGAGTTGGAAGATATCTTCATCATCATCTTCTTTGTCTTCGAGCACTTGGTCAGATTCTTCGTGATACAAATTTGGAGCTCTTGGCGGGGATTGCGCGGCTTGAATGGTTGGGAACAGAAAGGTAATGATATGCGGTAAACGCGAATGCGGAAGCTCTCCCTTGTTAACATGCTTAATAACCGTAACACATTCACGGTGAATGGGCCGGAAATAGAACGAAGCTAAATTAACAGGCTCAGGAAAAGCCATGTCAATCATCGAATAAAATGTTTGAGAGATGTCGTAAGTGCGTTTGTGTAAATTAAGAATAGCAACGAGAAATTTCAAGGCAGTACGTTTAGGGTGAGGGCGAAAAAAAATGGTGTATTCATTCGAAGAGGATCGTGGGAATAATTCTACCATAGTCGCAATAGGAAGGAGAGGACCATTCTCCACGCCTTCTATGGGCAAACGGAATGCTGCAGCGAATGATGCTAATGTGATGACGAGGCGAGATGGTAGATAGGTAATTGGCCAACTCTGCTTGATAGCAAGAGTGACGACAATGGCTGAAATAATTTGTGCATAATAAGGATGACACTCCATTGAATGCCAAGGCAATTCAGCGAAGTTCAACAAGCCGCGGACACGCAAGAACTCACTCATGTCATGAGGAAGTCCGTCACGGAATGTAGCAAAATTAGCTAACGCTTCCATGATGCATGCGTGAAAGCACAGAGACGCGAACACACAAGAAACACAGAGAACATAGAGCACACAGAGCACACGGACACAATAGTGATTAACAGCGAAAAGAAGAGGATTAAGTAGAAACTTGACAATGGGAAGTGATCGAAAAAACTTAATCATCACGCGATGTTGAGATGATAACCTTCATAATTACGGCGGGCATGCATGAACAGAATCAATAACAAAAGGCGGCGATTAATTATGATTATGTATAAAAACAAGGAACTTACGGTCTTATTCAATTAACACACAAAAATAAAAAGAAAGTAATAACACGCAGAAAAACGAAGAACATGTTTGCGAGGATTAGGCGCTTGGTGATACGGCCGCAATTTTGAACCATTGATCACTTTGGGAAGGGAAACTCCGGTCAAGGTAGTCAACCGAAAAGTAGTTGGTCCCACTTGCTCACTAATCCGGTAAGGTCCGAACCACTGTAATTTAATCTTTCCATCAGAACGATTTGATTTAGCATTATAAAAGAGCACAAGTTGTCCCACCGTAAACACAGGAGTCTTGAGGAAACGATCATGAGTTTGGGCTTGCCGCAACTGAACTTCTTGAAGAGTTAGAAAGCTTTCCCAACGATGTTCACCCAAGTTTTTGAGTGTTTCCAACCGAAATGGCAAAGAGTTTTCAGGTAACAGCTTCTGAGTTATGGCCACGCGTAAGCTTGGCACGAAAATCTCCTTTGGTGTGATTGCTTCCAACCCATAAGCAAGCTTGAAAGAAGTTAGTCCGGTTGCAACTTTGTATGTATTCCGGTATGCCCATAAGACTGAAGGAAGTAACTGATCCCATCGTTCTAGTGATTCCACAATCAATTTGCGAAGCATACTTAAGAGCATCTTGTTGGTACTTTCAGCTAAACCATTAGCACGAGGATAATATGGGGAACTGAATTTATGTAGGATTTGAAAATTATGTGTTAGTACTTGCATCAAATTGTTAGTAAAATGTGTTCCTTGATCTGTCCCAAGTTCTAGAGGAAATCCATAATGCAAGAAAACATTCTTCATGAGGCACTTTGCCACCAAAACAATTGTAGCGGACCGTAAGGCCCAAGCTTCTGCCCACCTGGTAGCGTAATCTGTACAGATCAAGATGTAATGATTGTTGCTAAGGGTTGCTGGAGGTGTGATTGGTCCAATAAAATCAAGACCCCATTTCTGGAAAGGTTCCAAAGGTAATACAGGTTGTAGAGGAAAAAAGTGTCTCTGTAATGGTTGTCCATATCACTAACAAGTGTCACACTACTGCAGAAACTAAACTACATCTTTGTACATAGTAGGCCACCAAAGCCCACTTTGGAAAATCTTTCAATGAGTGATATCTGCAGCAAAATGTCCACCGGAGGGTATTGAATGTGCCATAGTGATGATTGAATTTGCTTCATGTAGCGAAATGCAGCGAAGCAAGACACCTGTGTGATCCATATAGTATAACTGGCCTACCAGCAACCGGAATTTGTGACTATAAATTGCAATGTTTCATCGCATAGCAGGAGGTGCATGCAGAGGAAGACATCCATCAGTCAAAAAAGTTAACAACGTATCATAATAGGAAGGCATCACAGGATGTTTGGGAGATTCATCAAGAGCTGGTGTAGTAGCGTAAATTGCTGGTGTGGTATCGTCAACGCCCACCGGAGCTTCCCCGGAATCCAACCGAGCGAGGAAGTCTGCTAAGACATGGGCTGTACCTGGTCGATGAATCACTTCGTAGTCGAACTCTTGTAGCAATAAGACCCAGGGAGCGAAGCGACCACCTAAATGTTGCTACCAGACCAGATATACCAGTGCAACATGATCTACATGAAAGGTGAATTTTCGGCCTAGCAAATAATGCCTGAATTTCTTTACAGAATATACCAATCCGAGACATTCTCGTTCAGTCACAAAATAATTCCTTTCCGCAGGGGCGAGTGGACGACTTGCATAGTAGACAGGCCAAAACCATTTGTCTGTTTGCTGCATTAAAACACTACCAATTGCTATATCCGATGTGTCTACAAAGACATGGAATGGGCAGTCCCAATCAGGAGGTTGCAAGATGGGAGCCTGCGTCAATAATCCTTTTAGACGATCGAATGCGGTTTGGCATTCAGGAGTCCATTCGAACTATCGTGGCATACTAGCCATTAGCAGATTTAGTGGGGTTACTAAATGGGCAAGCCACCGTAGATGCCTGCCATGCCACCGGATTTGACCCATGAAGCGCATAACCTCTTTCGGTGTTGTAGGAACATGTGCTTTCAACACAGCTACGACTTTATCTAGATCAACTTGGATACCTTGTGCCGATATGATATGTCCAAGGAGTTTACCACAAGACACCATAAAAACAGATTTTTTTGGGTTCAGACAAAGTCGATATTCACGGCATTTCTCAAAACAGCACCGTAAATGATACAAGTGCATCACAATCTTGCCGAATAAGGAGAAGTCATTTAAATAGACTTGCATAAAAGTGGTTAGGTAGGGTGAAAAAATTTCCTACATACAACGTTGAAATGTGCTAGGAGCATTCTGTAACCCAAACCACATGACCATACAAGCAAAAACACCCTAGTTTGTAATGAAACTTGTTTTTGGTATGTCTTGTTCAGCCATTCTGACCTGGTTATAACCACTGTAGCCGTCCAGAAAGGAGTACATCTCATGCCCAACCACTCTATCAAGCATTGTGTCAAGAAAGGGGAGAGGAAACGGATCAGGTACCGTGGCCGTATAGAGTTTCTGGTAATCCACACATATTCATAGCTGCTTATTTTTCTTTGGAACAATAACGATCGGAGATATCCATTTAGCGTGTTCTATTGGTACAATGAATCCCACCTTCAATAACCTATCAACCTATTGATCTCTGATTTAACCTGTGCTGCATAATTGGGATTCATACGGTAACTGGATTGTTTAATTGGTTTCGCTTCCCGCTTAAGCACGACTCAATGTTGATAGATGCGCGGATCAAGACCCTTCATATCCCGATAATCCCAAGCAAAAACATCAGAAAACTCTTGCAGGAGTTGGATGAAATCTTCTTGAAAGGCCTCGAACAATCCTGCCTTAATTTTAAGAAGACGGGGGTTGCTTTCATCACCCAAATTATAGGTCACTAACTGGTCTTCCGGGACATAAAATTGACGAGGTTTCCCCAAGTCGTCAGCTGATTGTAAACATTGATCCATAGCAGCATTATCATCTGCATCTGCTCCTTTGGTCGCAGGAACAACCGTACAGGCTGTCGGACTCCAGTTATCTGCAACAGCTTGAAGATCTATAGTGCGGAAGGAAATCAAATCTTTATTGTTCTGCAGAAACGCCTCTTCTTCATCATGAGATAAGCCATCCAACATGTGGACTGGCTCGGCTACATAGGGTCTGGCATGAAGTTCACAAGGCTGAATGGCATCCAGTTTGACAATATATTTATGGTGGTTGTCCTTGAAAGTCAATTCCTGCGCTGACCAATCCTGTATAACTTTGGCCTGTTTCAACCATGGTCGACCGAACAGAAGATTATAGTCGAGGCTCGAATCTCGTAGTTCTAAGACCATGAAAGTCATTTTAAACGTGGTGCCGTGTAAATTAATGGGGATATTCCTTACGAGTTCCACTGGATGAACTCAGGATTGATCTGCCATTCTGACAAAGAATTGAACGGGCTTGATTTGGGTCCACCCTAACTTCTTGCAGAGAGCTGCAGTTGCTATGTTCACACTAGAACCACCATCGATTAACACTTGCGTGATCTTGTGATTTTTATGCGAGACAGTGATTAAAGGGACAGAATGATCCACCGTAGAGTCAGATTCCGATTGTATTGTTGCGATCGCCGGAGTACTAGGAGATTCCGAACTAACTTCTTGTTGAAATTGCTGCCTAATCCCGGGCACCAAGGTGAGTAGTTGCCCCAAAGGGAGCCTAATTGAAGCCTTCGAGAGAATATCCCATACGTGGTCTGTTGGAATTGCATTCTCTAGTGGTTCCGATGATGATTCTTCTGTTATCAGAGTAGAGTCTTGTTCATGTGCTTTCCCATTTGGCAGTGGAACCTGTGTCACCAGAATCCGATCGGGGAACACGGTAGGCTGTTTGGTGGTCCATTGGCTAGCTTTGGTATACATTCGATGTTGTTCACCGATGCTCGGTTCAAACACTTCAGCTGTGGGTTGCAACTGCTTACCGGATCTTGTCTCGACAACTGCTGCTTGTGATTCCACTGGGGAGATATAGACCATGTTGGTCATCAGGTTTTGAAGCTCTTTCTTTTGTTGGTCGTATTCGGCTGATCCTTGCAGAATCTCAGGATGTGGCCAAGCTCACCACAGAAATGACATTCCGGTGGAGGCACAGAAGTATTTTTCGGTGATGTACCTGCCTACCAGTGATTTGTATTAAAGTTGGTATTCCATTGTCCTCGGTAATTCCTGTAACTTTGCGACTGATTGTTGCGCATTTGCAGTGGCACGTACTAAGTTGCTGGCTATCCTTTTTCCTGTATAATGGCATTTATAGTTGCTCATGCGTGCACTTTGGCATTATACGCACAATTTTTGGTTGAGTGTTCGGTGGTATTGCAAATGGCACAATACGTCTGATTAAGGGCACAGGTAGCACTGGTGTGCCCAGGGTTTTTGCACTTAGTACAATAGATCTGTTTAGCCTGATCATCTATACCATTCTTATTGGCCTTCAGCCATTCCAAGTCTTCGGTGAATCCCCCAACCTTATGCTCTAGTTGCAGGGCCATCGCAATAATAGCATCCAGTGTCATAGCTCCCACACAGCGGATGATCATGATTTGCCTTAGCTGTGGGGTCAAACCATTAATGAACCATTGGGTTATCACATCATTTGGTAGGTTGGCATGCGCCGGAGGGAGTTGTCTTAAATGAGTTCTAAATAATGTGGCGTATTCGTGAACAGTCTGGTGCAGCTTCTATCGATTGTTCTGCAGATAGTCGAAGATTTCGGCAGGGTTTTTCTTCAACCGGAGCCGCTGTAAAATGCATCTCTTACCGCCTCATAGGTAACAGAATGATTGAAATCATACTCTGTTAACCATCTTGCTGCTTCATTGACTAATGTAGATTGGAATACAATGGTCTTGTATGTCGGATCGGGCGGATGGTTTAGCACGGCATAACTTATCTCAAAAGTACGCACATGGGCATCAGGTTCGTCACCTGGGAATCCTCCAAAATTTGTGTAAGTTACCCCTGTTTGAACTGGTCGTAGTGGAAGAGGCTATTGATGTTGCTGCTGCTGCTATTGTTGCTGCTGTTGTTGTTGTTGTTGACCACACATGGTGCTACTAGTGGTACCGTTGCTGTCTCTTGAGTTCTGAGGAGGTGTTTCCGGTCCTTTGAAATCTGTATGGTTAGACTGCTCACCTTCTGGCTTGAAAATAGCGTTCAATCTCTTATGGATTTCCAAATAGAAGAGCCTATCCTCAGCTTGGATATCCCAGGTAGGCAAATTTGCCCCGAACAGTGGTGTCCAAAATGAAGATTCACTAGGGAGTATTAGACGGTCACCGGAAAACTGTAAATTCTCTACAACTCGGACCAAACTGTCACCGGGAATTGTCGAACTTTCCCCAAAATAGGGTATTCTTTTACCACCAATGATCTCTTTGGGTAACACCACTTTATCCTTGGAAAAATTTGAATCCTGACCAGACGGTGCCGGGTCAACTGTGCACTGTGTCTCTGTACACTCTAAAGTTACTCTACCTTCTGTAGACTGCACCAAAATTACACCGTAATCTACTGGAATTTCCTCCTGTGTTACCGGAATTCTATTGGAATCGCTACTAATAGACTCTGTTCCTTCAACAAGTGGACTTGACCGGTCTATGCTTCTATCGATTGGGGGGTGTTGCTAACAAATTTGGTTCTATCCAGGGATGTTGGTCTCTCCTGTACTTTGGATACGACTCGCCGGATCGAGTAACCGGCATATATCACGTCTGCACTACTTACGTACTACTTCCACCTTACTATTGATTCACAATCTATGGCCACTTTCCCACAGACGGCGCCAGTTTTAAAATGCACTTTTACATTACAAGCATTTTAAGTTCTTTCGGGTTCTTGGGAGTGGTAGGGGTCTGATAAATCAGAGGCCTTGTAACTTGATTTTCCCAACTAACTTTTCTAAATCACAGTACATTAACATTCAAAAAACTTTGTTAATCCGAATTACTTATCAAATCTCTGGTTAGTCTTCTCACAGATTACTGTTCATACTCAGACTAATATTTTCTCAGTACGTAGCACTGGAGTTATTCATCACCGTAACACAGACTTATAAGCCTTAACCTAATGGACTGTGTTAATCACAAGTTAATGTAATTAAACAAATATGAAAACAATATTACTGAGACTTCTCGAACACTCCACTAGAGCGACTTCCCAGACCGCAATCGCCTAGACAGACAGTCTGGCGATACTACACGTCCTCTTCGGAGCATCACCGTAATGCCTTTTTATTAGTAATGAAGTCGATACATCTGTTCACACGACCTTTCGGTTCGTGCGGAATATGAAACCTTTCGGTTCACGCAGGATAGGAAGCTATAGGAATTATGAAAAATACAAAATGCCAATCCGGCTGCTCACAACACACAAATACATACATACACATAAACACATACACACTCATAGACACACACATACACATAGACGTGCACACACATACACACACATATACACACACTAACACACATAGACACATACACACATAATGATGCATACACACACATACACATGCATACACACACATATGCATACATACATGCATACACATACACACATAGATACATACACACAGATAGATACATACATACACATAAACACATACACACTCATAGACACACACATACACATAGACGCGCACACAAATACACACACATATACACACACTTACACACATAGACACATACACACATAATGATGCATACACACACATACACATGCATACACACACATATGCGCACATACATGCATACACATACACACATAGACACATACACACACATAGATACATACATACACATAAACACATACACACTCATAGACACACATACATACACACACACACACACACACATATACACACACACATAAACACACATAGACACATTCACACATAATGATGCATACACACACATGCACATGATACACACATACAAACACATGTACACACACACATACACACATATATGCATACACACACATAGAGAGACATACTCACACATACACATACATGCATAAATATACATACAGAATGCATATGCATATGTATACATGCATACATACACATACATAATTTATACACACACATATGCATACATAATGCATACACACACATACACACATATGCATACATACATGCATATACATACACACATAGACACATACACACACATAGACACACACTTACACACATAGACACATACACACATAATGATGAATACACACACATACACATGCATACACACACATATGCATACATACATGCATACACATACACACATAGACACATACACACACATAGATACATACATACACATACACACTCATAGACACACATACATACACATAGACACACACACACACACACATAAACACACATAGACACATGCACACAGAATGATGCATACATACACATACACATGCATACACACATACAAACACATGTACACACACACATACACACATACACATGTATATGCATACACACACATATATGCATACACACACATACAGAGACATACTCACACATACACATACATGCATATATATACATACATAATGCATATGCATATGCATACATACATACATACATACATACATGCATACATACACATACATAATGCATACACACACATATGCATACATAATGCATACACACACATACACACATATGCATACATACATGCATACACATACACACATAGACACATACACAACCATAGACACATACACACACATGAACACATACACACTCATAGATACACACACACACATATACACACACACATACAAACATAGACACATACACACATAATGATGCATACACACACATACATATGCATACACACATACACACACACATACACGCACATACATACACACACACATGTATACATACACGTACTTAATGCATACACACATGCATATGTACACGTATATATATATATATATATATATATATATATATATATATATATATATATATATATATATATATATATATATATATATATATATATATATATATATATATATATATATATATATATATATATATATATATTGATTTCTAATCATTTTGTTTTATATGTTAGGTATTATGGATCCGAGTAGAGAGAGAAAGGTGAAACTCACTGTCATAAAAAGTCTTATGAGAGCAAGAGTTCCGTCTGATACTCTAGGGACCATAATGCGTGATTAGTCAGAGATGTCTGATGAGGAGCTGGACTATACGATCCAGATGCTTACCCAGCGATCACATGAGAGCTCTTCTGTGGCTCCACATGTAGGAAGAGAGTTATCTGCTCATAGGTATGTTTTTTTTTTTCATAAACTTTTTTAATGATATTATAACACATATTTTTATTTATTTTTATCTGTCTATTTTCATGACACCTATACCACCTCCAGCACGTGATAACAGAGCAGAGTTGCCTATGAGGACATGCATAGGCACCTTAGGACTAGAGTGTGATATAGAGCCAGAGGGAATGGATTGGAGTTCAAGAGAAGGATGGGGGCACTATGCGACTCTTACCTGCGCTTTATCCACTTACCGTGGAAGTAAGTAAAAATTTTACATATAAATTGAAATAAATATCTTATGTTTTATTTACATTATGTTTTTGTTTTGTAGTGAGCATGATGAGAGGGATAAAAAATATGTACTTACTTCACTTGAGATAGATTTTGGGAGAGGATGGTCGCTTAAGTGGTGTTTAAAAGAGATGCGGACACTTATGGCTCATCGTCGCGATAATGCACGGTATGCACTGCTTTTATGTATATATATGTGGATATGAGTATGTGTGTTTATGCATGTATGTATCTATATGAGAGAGAGAGAGAGAGAAAAGAGTGAGACTAGAGGTATAAATACACGCATACACACATATACATCATACATGCACATTTACACACATATACATATACATGCACATTTATACATGCACACATGTACATGCACATTTTTACACACACATACACATGCATGCTGTTACACACAAATAATGAATACACATAGACACAAAAACATGCTCACATACACGTACACATACTCACAAACACATACACATGCATAATCATATGTATACACACATAGACTCATATAATCATATTTACATGCATGTATACATATACACATGCATATATACACACACAACACATGCATATCCACATATAGATACACATACATACACAACACATGCATACACATAAATAAATAAATAAATAAATCCTATTTCAAAAATCCTAAATTGAAAACACTAATTTCAATATTAGGGTTTTAAAACCCCCTAATTTAAAAACTCTAATTCAACCTTTTAGCCATATGTTTGAAGTATATGTACACATTGCATCCATTCCTCCGACGTCCTACTAGAGAGATGTCTCTCCTCCCAACCTTATGCCTCTATATATAGCTACTCGAATCAGCAAGGATCATAATATATATAAAGATATATACACATCATGTAGATAGGATACATAAATATAAAATGGAGTACATATATTATGCATCTCACATGCATGCCTAAATGCACACATAAATATATATATACATACTAACATATTTACATGTACACATTTACACATTGACATATATACATATATACATGTACACATCACATATACATGCCTACATGCACACATAAACATATGTATACATGCATACATATTTACATGTATATATTTACACATAGACACATATACATATATACATGTGCACAATTAGAAACAGTTGCATATATTACATGAATACATGAATATTTTACATAAATGCATATGCCTATATACACATATGCATATTTAACACATGTATATATATATCACACACATGCAAACACATACATATACATGAAATACATATATATGCATATTAACATATGTATACATATAATACACATGAATACACACACATATGCATACATACATGATAAAAATTTGCTCCTCGAAGATAAAGCTATATGTAAAATAATTAGGCATACCCCCGAGCTTCATGTTCTAACTTAGAAGAACATGATTTCATCTCTCTAGTAGGATTCATCGTTATTCAAGTTAATATAAAAATCTATTATCTGATATCCATTCAAAAGCTTCAAGTTATTGATCGATAACTAGAGTAGAATTTACTATCTAATCTGCTCATATGTTTTCATTATTGCCATCTGTAGTACCCCTCCTTTTCACTCTCTCTCTTGCTATCTCCCTCTCTTTTTGGGGCAGGTTCATGGCATGGGAGATGGAGGACTTCAACCAAGTTGTTTTCCATTAGGGCTCACATCATGCAAAGCTTCTGAAGAGATGATTTACCTTTGGAGTTGGATTTGGGTAGCTGTTGATGGTGGCGATATTCAATCTCATGCTTCGTTTTCTCTCTCTCTATCTTTCATTCCCTCTCTCTCTCATTCCCTCTCTCTCTCTCTCTCTCTCTCTTTTTCTTTCTCTCTCTCTCTCTCCCCCTCTCTCTTCCCCCTCCCTTCTCTCTCCTCCCCCGCCACCTTTTGACCCGTTGGCCCCCGCCCTCCCTACTACCCAACCCCCTTGCCACCCCTTTGCCACCCCCTTGCCACCCGCACAACACCCCCGCGAGCCACCTCTCTCCCACCACCTCTCCCCTCCTCACACCCCCGCGAGCCACCCCCCTCCCACCACCCCTTCCCCCCTCACACCCCCGCGAGCCACCCCCTCCCACCACCTCTCCCCTCCTCACACCCCCGCGAGCCACCCCCCTCCCACCACCTCTCCCCTCCTCACACCCCCGCGAGCCACGCCCCTCCCACCACCTCTTCCCTCCTCACACCCCCGCGAGCCACCCCCCTCCCCTCCTCACACCCCCACGAGCCACCCCCTCCCACCACCTCTTCCCCCCTCACACCCCCGCGAGCCACCCCCCTCCCACCACCTCTCCCCTCCTCACACCCCCGCGAGCCACCCCCCTCCCACCACCTCTCCCCTCCTCACACCCCCGCGAGCCACCCCCCTCCCACCACCTCTTCCCTCCTCACACCCCTGCGAGCCACCCCCCCTCCCACCACCTCTCCCCTCCTCACACCCCCGCGAGCCACCCCCCTCCCACCACCTCTTCCCCCCTCACACCCCCGCGAGCCACCCCCCTCCCACCACCTCTCCCCTCCTCACACCCCTGCGAGCCAGCCCCCTCCCACCACCTCTCCCCTCCTCACACACCCGCGAGCCACCCCCCTCCCACAACCTCTCCCCTCCTCACACCCCCGCGAGCCACCCCCCTTCCACCACCTCTCCCCTCCTCACACCCCCGCGAGCCACCCCCCTCCCACCACCTCTCCCCTCCTCACACCCCCGCGAGCCACCCCCCTCCCACCACCTCTTCCCTCCTCATACCCCCGCGAGCCACCCCCCTCCCACCACCTCTCCCCTCCTCACACCCCCGCGAGCCACCCCCTCCCACCACCTCTTCCCCCCTCACACCCCCGCGAGCCACCCCCCTCCCACCACCTCTCCCCTCCTCACACCCCCGCGAGCCACCCCCCTCCCACCACCTCTCCCCTCCTCACACCCCCGCGAGCCACCCCCCTCCCACCACCTCTTCCCTCCTCACACCCCCGCGAGCCACCCCCCCTCCCACCACCTCTCCCCTCTTCATACCCCCACGAGCCACCCCCTCCCACCACCTCTTCCCGCCTCACACCCCCGCGAGCCACCCCCCCTCCCACCACCTCTCCCCTCCTCACACCCCCGTGCGCCACCCCCCTCCCACCACCTCTCCCCTCCTCACACCCCCGCGAGCCACCCCCCTCCCACCACCTCTTCCCTCCTCACACCCCCGCGAGCCACCCCCCTTCCACCACCTCTCCCCTCCTCACACCCCCGCGAGCCACCCCCCTCCCACCACCTCTTCCCCCCTCCCACCACCTCTTCCCCCCTCCCACCACCTCTTCCCCCCTCACACCCCCGCGAGCCAACCCCCCTCCCACCACCTCTCCCCTCCTCACACCCCCGCGAGCCACCCCCCTCCCACCACCTCTCCCCTCCTCACACCCCCGCGAGCCACCCCCCTCCTACCACCTCTCCCCTCCTCACACCCCCGCGAGCCACCCCCCTCCCACCACCTCTTTCCTCCTCACACCCCCGCGAGCCACCCCCCTCCCACCACCTCTCCCCTCCTCACACCCCCGCGAGCCACCCCCCTCCCACCACCTCTTCCCTCCTCACACCCCCGCGAGCCACCCCCCTCCCACCACCTCTCCCCTCCTTATATCACTTTTCCCCCAGAGAGGTGATTCTACAGTGGGTATGGCTGCTTTCACACACCTAATGATGGAATGTCGGTTCTTATAAAATGGACAAAGGATTCTCAACCTAAAGACCTACTAGCTATCCCATCAGCAATAGAGTTCGAAGCATGTGTTGAGAAATACATGCCTCCATTGAAAGTCTCCTTAGAAGCTGCCGAGGCGTCTTGGTTGGTAATGCTGCTCATGCAATGACAAATGCACTTGGTCAAGGGATACGCAGTTAGACTTAACGGCTTCATTCAAGTACCGGGGATTAAATAAGAGAAGTAACAAAACAACATAAAATGGGAATCTCAGATGACAAGTGGAAGGGTAAAAGTGAATTGTTAAAAGTAAAAGTGGATGTACAAATGTTGCCGCCAACCATTCACGACGACTACCTATTTTTGTGGATCCAATTCAAATCAAGGGAATAATAAACCTACCCCTCCAATTTTGGGGGGTTAGCTGGCACGTGATCAGTGGACGTGAAGATTCGGCAAGGCTCTCTTGGCCTATTGGGGCCTATAAAATCAAAGGATTTGTGCTCATTTGGGCTACGACGACACACACTGGAGTACATGTACAAGATTGTGCAGAAGACCTCTCTTGCACTTGGTGGTTTCAAGTCTACTATGGGAGCTGCTCTGTTGTGTATACAGAGGGGAGGCTTCTCGGTGAAGGACTATGAGCACTATAGTGTAAAAGGGTAGCTTGGATTCTTCTTCTTATCCGTGAGTCAGTGTGGTTGATTGCGTTCTATTCTCTTGAGAAGATCTTACCACTTGTATTGTTCTGATTTAGTCTGCATATCAGTGGTCCTTATGCGGATAGGAGAAACTTTTGTATTGGTGTGTTTACTATTCGAGTGATTTGTCAACCCTTCGCTTGTGGCTTGTTAGACCTAAGTTTACACTTGTGAGCATCATCTATCAATTGCCCAACTTTGTAATCATCTGGTTTGAATCAGGCAGAGTACAGTCTTCATTTGTTATTGGTTGTCCATAATTGTGAAGCATTTACCATTTTGTAAAATTCTCGTTGTCGACCTGCTCATAGAAATGTTAAAGGGTATACTTCCCTAAAGAGAACCCCCCTTGAGTAGGTGACGTACTGGACGTGGTTAATCTCCATTTTCTACCTTTTGTTAAAAGCGGATACCCCAGTACCTCCTCTACAGTTTGGCACGCCCGGTGGGACCTTTGCATTTCTATGAGAGGATTTTCGCCCTATTGTATTTGCGAGTAGGTACATGACCCATACGCGGGAGGATAAGGAGTCTCATCGTGAACGGAAGCGTCTTAACAAGTTAGAAATAACCACAACCAGTGAGCCTACCTCTCCTCCACCATCCCTGAATCTATCCATTGATTTGGGAGTAACACCATTATCAAAAGAGAGACATAGGAGAACCTTAGATTTTTCCTCTGATACTTCAGAAGAGGCGCCGGCACCAATGGAAGATCTTTCGCATTTACTCTCTAGGTTGAACATCAAGTTTTCTACATTTAAAGGATTGGCTTATGAAGATGCAGATGACCACGTGAGGAGATTCGTCTCGTTATGCCGCGGAAGAGGATTCCAGAACCGGGAGGATGCAATGTTGGTGCTCTTTCCATCTACATTGGAAGGCCTTGCAGACAAATGGTATAGCCAGTATGCAGATGGGCACTTCACTACGTGGGAGGCACTAAAAGCGGCATTCTCGCAGACATTTCGACTAAGCGACTCCTCAGAACGAGCTCTAGATCAGCTAGAGAACCTAAAATTACGAGCAGGTGAATCCTTCCATGAATTACACACTAGAACTAAAGCACTTGTTTCTCGTTTGCCTCATGCTCCAGGTGATTTTTTAGTCAAAAAATGGATTGAGAAGGCTCTGCCTAAGTCATCTCAACAAAAGCTTCGGGAATCCCTCAGACTGGATGCAACACTTGATGATTTTGTTGCAACTGCATCACGCATTGAGGAGGCTAGAATACATTTTGAAGTGGAGTCTCAACCAAATTATGCATCCGATTTGGATCCGATCGGGAAACTCAGGAAGGAGTTGGAAGCCTTAAGGATGCAGCAAAGTCGCCAAGAAGAGAAGGTCATACCGCCACCCTCAACCCATAATGTGGATGAAGTGTCTCAACTTAGGCATGAGCTTCAAGACTTGCGGACTACCCAGGACATACGAAGACAGGTTTGGTGTACAATATGTAGTAATAATGGACATTCCAATGTAAATTGTCCTAACAGAGTCAGTTGTCAGTTCTGTGGCAAAGAGGGTCATGAAGCAAGAGACTGCTACTACCTTAAGGGGACACAACAGCGAGGTAACCATCAAGGTGTAGATTCATATTATGCTAGCACTTCTAATGCACCTAATAGAGAAGAGACCCGCCCAACTCGGCCTAGATACAATAGGCCCCTAATGTGTTACCGTTGTGGGGAGTATGGCCATATGCAGAACAGGTGTTCTCTTCCAGAGGATGCACCCCCTTGTTAGTACTGTCCAGATGCTAAGGATCACTACACCAAAGATTGCCCAAGAGGTCGTCCGGCTCCAATTCACATGATTGCAGTCTCCCCACCTGTAGAAGGTATGACCGCTCAATCTTATGTTGTTTCATCTTCATCCATGCCAATGATGACCAGAGCCAGGCAAGCGGCAGTAGCCCAAAAGGAGGAACAACAAGGACTCAAAGATAGAGTTGTAGAGAAGAGGGTGGGATGGAAGGACCAAGAAGAAATGGAAGAAGCTTATGAAAGAGCGACTACTTTGCTAAAAGATCAACCAACAAGTACTTCTGAAGGCAAGCAAGAAGTGGACATTGAAGAAATTTTGAAAGGTATTCATCATAAGATTAGCCTGTATCAACTCATAAAGATAGATCCTAAAGTAAGAAGTGATCTGCTGAAAATTATACATCCTGCATGCTTGTGCCCACCTCCTAGCATAGATGGTTTTATGGTGGACTTTCCTCCTGCACCCCTGGCTGATTATCAGAGCTCAAGATTAACTGTTTTTATCGAAGAGGAAGCTCTCACAGGTGTTATTATAGATGGAGGTTCCGGCATCAACTTGATGCCTGATTTCACTATGAAGAAACTAAGGCTCAATCCCACAAAGCCAGCACCCTTCACAGTCACATTAGCAAATCAACGTCGGGTTGCACCACTAGGCATTGTCGAAAAGGTACTTATGATAGCGCAGGGTTGTCATTTTGTTTTAGACTTTGTCGTTATAGCCCTGCCACAAGAGACCTCATACCCTCTACTCTTGGGAAGGCCTTGGTTAAGGCAAGCAAAGGCTCTACAGGATTGGGGAAAGAACAAGTTATGGATTTCCACATGTACTAACAATCAATTACAGATACATTTGGAAGAAGGATCAGACATCAACAAGGCTACTGGATATACAATGGAAACTCAGGTAATGCCTTCAGAAGATGATGCTCTATTAAATTGGATGATGGGAAGTGCAGAATGCTCCACAGTAGAGATATGTGAGGTAAATGAGGATGTTGCTGAAGCAACACAAGGTGGTCGGGAAGAGGAAACAACTGATGTTTTTCACTTAAACAATATAGAAAAGAGTAAGCAAGGAAGACGAGTTTATCTTTTGCAGGCACCTCCTGAAGAACAGAAACCTCTAATTGAGACTGATAATCAAAATTCAACACTCAACGCCACTACGATGGTATGTAAAGAGAAGGCAGGTAAACAAGAGGAATCACATGATTTTATGCTTACAGGACCAAAAAGAGACAAAGTTGTGCCTGCATCTGGGGAAGATAATTGTGACCTTCAAGAACTTCCATTCTCAAATATACCCTTAGGATGGATCAAGGAACAGATTGTGGATCATAAATTGAACTCTGCTCTTGCATACGGTGGAGATGAACTTTCAAGTGAGTCCAATTCTGAAAAGTTTGTTCAAGAAGTAAATCTTGGAGATGAAGAGAATCCTCAGATGGTTCACTTGGCTGCTTGGTTATGGCACTATCCGTCTTTACTGCAGAAGGTAACTTCCCTACTTTTTACCTATAAAAGTGTCTTTGCATGGTCCTATAAAGACTTATCAGGGATACCTGAGGAGCTTGGATTACACCGGATACCCTTAGCGGAAGGAGCTTCAGCTGCAAGAAGTAGACCTTACCGACTCAATCCAAAGTATGGAGAGGCAGTAAAGCTAGAAATCAAAAAATTGGAAGAGGCGGGTATTATTGTTCCTGTAGAACACTCACGGTGGCTTTCTTCCATGGTCATTGTACCAAAGAAAAACGGCAAAATAAGGGTATGTGTTGATTTCCGTGCCTTGAATAAGGTAACTATTTAGGATGGTTTTCCTCAGCCATTCACAGAACAGGTGCTTGAAGAAGTAGCTGGACACTCTCTATATAGCTTTCTTGATGGGTTCAGTGGCTACAATCAGATAGTCATTCATCCTGAAGATAGAGACAAGACGGCTTTTGTTACTCCATGGGGCACATATGTTTATACCCGTATGGCTTTTGGCTTAAAAAATGCGCCAGCATCCTTTAATAGATCAATGTATCTCATACTGGGAAAATGGCTAACCTCATTTTTGCGCATTTTTATGGATGATCTCTCAGTATTTTCAAGAACAGATAAGAGAGCAATAGTTCAAGATTTCAATAATCACCTGGGAAATCTGGAAGAAATCTTTGAACAGTGTCTCAAAACAGGTCTGAAGTTAAATCCCGCCAAATGTCATTTTTTGGTCACTAAAGGTACTCTTCTTGGCCACATAGTCTTAGTAGAAGGGATAACTGTTGATCCGGCAAAGATCACTGCTATTCTCTCCATGCCGATTCCTCGAACTCCGAAGGAGGTACAAAGCTTTTTAGGCCATGCAGGATATCATAGACGATTTATCAGAATGTATTCAGAAATAGCTAAGCCTTTGTCCAGGCTTACAAGTAAGAATGTCCCTTTCTCATGGACTCCTGAAGCTGAGAAAGCATTTTGCGAATTAAAATTGAGGCTATGTACTGCTCCTCTTTTAACTGTTCCTAATTGTTCATTAGAGTTCCATGTACATACAGATGCCACTCTTCATGCAGTTAGAGCAGTCTTGGCTCAACCATCATCACAGAAGATCGACCAACCTATCGTTTATGCTAGCAGATTGCTTACCAAAGCAGAGAGGAACTACAGCACTATTGAAAGGGAAGGTTTGGCTATCGTGTTCGCTCTTCAAAAATTCGGCATTACCTCTTAGGTGTGCATTTTATTGTCATAACTGATCATCAACCTTTGAAGTACCTCATTAACAAGCCCAGAGTAGCTGGAAGGGTTTGGCGATGGTTATTGTTATTTCAAGAATTTGATTTCGATATTCATATTAAGCCAGGGAAAGAGCATTATATGGCGGATCAGGTATCAAGAACTGCTCTCAGTGAACAAGCAACAGGTATTAATGATGAATTGGTGGATAGCGATCTTTTTCTAGTAGCAGTTCGGATTGGTTGGTATGATGAAATTCTCCATGTTCTGACTACTAGAAAGATCCCAGAACACTTGTCACCTGTAGAAAAGAGAAGATTGCTCCTGAAAACCAAAGCATATTCTCTTATAAATGGAAATTTATATAAATACTGTCAAGATGATATACTGAGAAGGTGTGTCTATCCAGAGGAGGTAAATCTTCTGCTGGAGGCTGCACACAGTGAAGGACATCTAAGGGGGGAAGAATTGGCTCATAGAATCATCCACAAAGGTTTATGGTGGCCTCATATTTTCAAGGATGCAATCAAGTTTTCTAAAGAGTGCCACATCTGCCAGAGGTGTGCTCCCGCGCCAACCAGATTGAATTTCCAACCATTAGTCATATCGACTGGATGGCTTCCATTTGAACGATGGGGTCTTGATTTCATAGGGCCAATTGGCCCAACTGGGCAACCTGGAGGTAAAAAGCATATTTTGATGGCCACATGCTATGCCACTAAATGGATAGAGGCTAAAGCTACTGTAGACTGCACGGCTTTAACAGTAGCTAAATTTATGTATAAACGTATTTTCTCAAGATTTGGTTGCCCACTGGAAATTACTAGTGATAGGGGCACCCATTTTGTAAATCAATTGCTCCAGTTTATATTTGACAAGTACAAAATCTTCCATAAAAAATCTTGTGCCTATTACCCAAGGGCAAATGGCCAAGCAGAGAGTTCCAATAAGATCTTGATTGGATTACTTCGCAAATTAGCTTTTGATCATCAAAGCTCCTGGCCGCTAGCACTGATCGGTGCAATTTGGGCTTTCAGAACCTCAAAGAGGGGAACTATAGGCGAAACTCCATTTCGGTTAGTATATGGGAAAGAAGCATTGGCACCATTTGAGTTCATATTCAGAAAGGAACTAGAAATCAAAACCATTTGAATTGAACCCCCCATTCAGAGATTGGTGGCATTAGAAGAATACAGAGAAGGGGCAATGCAGAAACTTCTAGAAACACAAGAAGAGCGCAAGAAATTACATGACAGGTATCTGAGATCGAATGAAGTTCAAGAAGGGTCCATGGTTTTAGTGCATCAAGTCCCGGCAATTTCAACTAAATTGGCCCCCAAATGGTCAGGACCTTATAAGGTAATCAAAGTATTGCCACATGGAGCAGTACATCTAGAAGATTTGGAGGGTAAGAGGATACCCTTGGTCAATATTTCTAGGGTGAAGAAGTATCTGACCTAAGTCAAAATGGAAGCATTACACCCCTTGTACATATCATGTTTCTTTCAGTAATTGCACTTTACCTAGATCTCATCGAAATAAGCAAAATAAGGAAGGAATTGCACCAGGGAGGGTGCAAAAGCTTGATGTGGGGGTCTGTAGTACCCCTCCTTTTCTCTCTCTCTCTTGCTATCTCCCTCTCTTTTTGGGGCAGGTTCATGGCATGGGAGATGGAGGCCTTCAACCAAGTTGTTTTTTATTAGGGCTCACATCATGCAAAGCTTCTGAAGAGATGATTTACCTTAGGAGTTGGATTTGGGTAGCTGTTGATGGTGGCGATATTCAATCTCATGCTTCGTTTTCTCTCTCTCTATCTTTCATTCCCTCTCTCTCTCATTCCCTCTCTCTCTCTCTCTTTTTCTTTCTCTCTCTCTCTCTCCCCCTCTCTCTTCCCCCTCCCTTCTCTCTCCTCCCCCGCCACCTTTTGACCCGCTGGCCCCCGCCCTCCCTACTACCCAACCCCCTTGCCACCCCTTTGCCACCCCCTTGCCACCCGCACAACACCCCCTCTCCCACCACCTCTCCCCTCCTCACACCCCCGCGAGCGACCCCCCTCCCACCACCCTTTCCCCCCTCACACCCCCGCGAGCCACCCCCTCCCACCACCTCTCCCCTCCTCACACCCCCCCGAGCCACCCCCCTCCCACCACCTCTCCCCTGCTCACACCCCCGCGAGCCACCCCCCTCCCACCACCTCTTCCCTCCTCACACCCCCGCGAGCCACCCCCCTCACCACCACCTCTCCCCTCCTCACACCCCCGCGAGCCACCCCCTCCCACCACCTCTTCCCCTCTCACACCCCCGCGAGCCACCCCCCTCCCACCACCTCTCCCCTCCCCACACCCCCGCGAGCCACCCCCCTCCCACCACCTCTCCTTTTCCTCCTCACACCCCCGCGAGCCACCCCCCTCCCACCACCTCTTCCCTCCTCACACCCCCGCGAGCCACCCCCCCTCCCACCACCTCTCCCCTCCTCACACCCCCGCGAGCCACCCCCCTCCCACCACCTTTTCCCCCCTCACACCCCCGCGAGCCACCCCCCTCCCACCACCTCTCCCCTCCTCACACCCCCGCGAGCCAGCCCCCTCCCACCACCTCTCCCCTCCTCACACCCCCGCGAGCCACCCCCCTCCCACCACCTCTCCCCTCCTCACACCCCCGCGAGCCACCCCCCTTCCACCACCTCTCCCCTCCTCACACCCCCGCGAGCCACCCCCCTCCAATCACCTCTCCCCTCCTCACACCCCCGCGAGCCACCCCCCTTCCACCACCTCTTCCCTCCTCACACCCCCGCGAGCCACCCCCCTCCCACCACCTCTCCCCTCCTCACACCCCCGCGAGCCACCCCCTCCCACCACCTCTTCCCCCCTCACACCCCCGCGAGCCACCCCCCTCCCACCACCTCTCCCCTCCTCACACCCCCGCGAGCCACCCCCCTCCCACCACCTCTCCCCTCCTCACACCCCCGCGAGCCACCCCCCTCCCACCACCTCTTCCCTCCTCACACCCCTGCGATCCACCCCCCCTCCCACCACCTCTCCCCTCCTCACACCCCCGCGAGCCACCCCCCTCCCACCACCTCTTCCCCCCTCACACCCCCGCGAGCCACCCCCCTCCCACCACCTCTCCCCTCCTCACACCCCCGCGAGCCATCCCCCTCCAACCACCTCTTCCCTCCTCACACCCCCGCGAGCCACCCCCCTCCCACCACCTCTCCCCTCCTCACACCCCCGCGAGCCACCCCCTCCCACCACCTCTTCCCCCCTCACACCCCCGCGAGCCACCCCCCCTCCCACCACCTCTCCCCTCCTCACACCCCCGCGAGCCACCCCCCTCCCACCACCTCTCCCCTCCTCACACCCCCGCGAGCCACCCCCCTCCCACCACCTCTTCCCTCCTCACACCCCCGCGAGCCACCCCCCTTCCACCACCTCTCCCCTCCTCACACCCCCGCGAGCCACCCCCCTCCCACCACCTCTTCCCCCCTCACACCCCCGCGAGCCACCCCCCTCCCACCACCTCTCCCCTCCTCACACCCCCGCGAGCCACCCCCCTCCCACCACCTCTCCCCTCCTCACACCCCCGCGAGCCACCCCCCTCCCACCACCTCTCCCCTCCTCACACCCCCGCGAGCCACCCCCCTCCCACCACCTCTTCCCTCCTCACACCCCCGCGAGCCACCCCCCTCCCACCACCTCTCCCCTCCTCACACCCCCGCGAGCCACCCCCCTCCCACCACCTCTTCCCTCCTCACACCCCCGCGAGCCACCCCCCTCCCACCACCTCTCCCCTCCTTATATCACTTTTCCCCCAGAGAGGTGATTCTACAGTGGGTATGGCTGCTTTCACACACCTAATGATGGAATATCGGTTCTTATAAACTGGACAAAGGATTCTCAACCTAAAGACCTACTAGCTATCCCATCAGCAACAGAGTTCGAAGCATGTGTTGAGAAATACATGCCTCCATTGAAAGTCTCCTTAGAAGCTGCCGAGGCGTCTTGATTGGTAATGCTGCTCATATGACAAATGCACTTGGTCAAGGGATACGCAGTTAGACTTAACGGCTTCATTCAAGTACCGGGGATTAAATAAGAGAAGTAACAAAACAACACAAAATGGGAATCTCAGATGACAAGTGGAAGGGTAAAAGTGAATTGTTAAAAGTAAAAGTGGATGAACAAATATTGCCGCCAACCATTCACGACGACTACCTATTTTTGTGGATCCAATTCAAATCAAGGGAATAATAAACCTGCCCCTCCAATTTTGGGGGGTTAACCGGCGCGTGATCAGTGGACGTGAAGATTCGGCAAGGCTCTCTTGGCCTATTGGGGCCTATAAAATCAAAGGATTTGTGCTCATTTGGGCTACGAGGACACACACTGGAGTACATGTACAAGATTATGCAGAAGACCTCTCTTGCACTTGGTGGTTTCAAGTCTACTATGGGAGCTGCTCTGTTGTGTATACAGAGGGGAGGCTTCTCGGTGAAGGACTATGAGCACTATAGTGTAAAAGGGTAGCTTGGATTCTTCTTCTTATCCGTGAGTCAGTGTGGTTGATTGCGTTCTATTCTCTTGAGAAGATCTTACCACTTGTATTGTTCTGATTTAGTCTGCATATCAGTGGTCCTTATGCGGATAGGAGAAACTTTTGTATTGGTGTGTTTACTATTCGAGTGATTTGTCAGCCCTTCGCTTGTGGCTTGTTAGACCTAAGTTTACACTTGTGAGCATCATCTATCAATTGCCCAACTTTGTAATCATCTGGTTTGAATCAGGCAGAGTACAGTCTTCATTTGTTATTGGTTGTCCATAATTGTGAAGCATTTACCATTTTGTAAAATTCTCGTTGTCGACCTGCTCACAGAAATGTTAAAGGGTATACTTCCCTAAAGAGAACCCCCCTTGAGTGGGTGACGTACTGGACGTGGTTAATCTCCATTTTCTACCTTTTGTTAAAAGCGGATACACCAGTACCTCCTCTACACCATCATTTTGGTAAGACATCAATATAGTCTCATCTTCATTATCCTTATTGATTTCATTTATTTCTTCTATTGTTAAATATATGTTCTCATGAATCACATCATCTATTGATGGATTAATATCTATTTCTGGTAATTCCTCTTCCTTATCAGTAGAATCATCATGTAGAGAATTATCCTTTTCATCAAAAAGCTTAGTATCATTATCACGTATAATGATTCTAATTTCTATTTCAGATGTTGATGTATCTATATCTGATGCTGAATCATCAAGAGGACTTTCTTCGATTTCTCTAACAATAAACTGTTCAAACAATGATCTACCTCTAGGTTGCACATGAATGACTTGCCACCAAGGATGAGCATCTGGGTTTTTATAAAAAAATGCTTGTTCAATATGCCTAGAAAGAATATATGGTTCTTTAGTAGATCGCATTACCTTGGAAGAATCAATTGCCTAAAACCCAAATAATTCCTTTCTTAATGTGGAAGTACTACCTTTATACTCTGCTCAAAACCAGTCAACCTTCAATATGACCTATCAAAATATGTAACAACAAAAACCCATTATTAGGTGCTTAAAAAATAACTAACTCTATAAAAAATATAAACTTTTCTCTACCTGTTTGAATGTACAAAATGAAATTTCGTAGATACCAACAATAGTTCCTACGTAACCAAGTTTGCTATCTATAAGGTTTGTGTCTTTTGAGCTAGCGTGTGATAGTTGCTTGAAAGAAGCAACAATACTAGAATCCTCTGTTTTACGTAAAGAATCAATGGCTTTGATTCTAATATGTTGTCCAAAAGCCCACATATTAGTGAACATTCGAGCTTGCAAAATAAATTCAATTAGTAAATAGAAACTAGCATACCTTTATGAAAAAAATAAAATATTATTTTAATAAAATTACCTTTTGTTCACAACCTATCATCAACTCTCTTTGGTCATGTGAAATTTCTTCATTATTTCTGTTGGCGTGTTGCAAACGACTATATAGCCAATCCGTGAAAGAAGATATATCTTTAATCTCATTATTATCGAGATTACATCTAAATCTTTTGTTTTTTCACCTTTTACTTCGGAGATTTTGAAGTTCCTCATACTCGCTAAGGAATGCTTGCATGCATTCGCTATTATATGCTACAAAAGTAGAAACATCATTTTTTTCTTGAAATGTAAATAAGAATGGAACCCCCTTACCTGATAATACCTCATCTGCTATTTTTGAAGAAGACTCGTTGGTCCATGCACGTGGAGCTTCTTCATGAACTCTTTCAAGGTACTCACTAACGTAATACATGCACTCTTCAAGCATCCAACCCTTTGCCATGGATCCTTCTGGTTTCGCTCTTTGTCGCACATAACCTTTTAATACTCCCATAAATCGCTTCAGCCAAAACATCCATCAAGTGTTGACAACACCTGCAATCTCTATTTCATCTACAAGATGGACTAATAAATGAACCTGAATATCAAAAAATGAAGTAGGAAGTTCTTTCTCCATCAAATATAGTAGCTCTTTGCATTCACGTTTTTTTTGTGGGATTGAGTTTTTGTCAATCTCTTTGGATGTAATCCACCTACACATATCATAAAAACATTTATAAAGAAGTTAATTAAAAAACAAAAGATATCCAATATTCATACATATTAAATATAAAAGTATCATAATTACCTTATAAGTGATCCCAGACGATAGATCACATCTCGTACTCCTTTCGGTGTACATCCATCCATAACCAAAGGTAAAATATGTTTCAAAAAGTTATGTCAGTCATGGGTCTTTAACCCGCAAAAGCTCTTATCATCCATAGTAAACATGTTTTGAAAAGATGCTCCATATCCTGTAGGAGTCTTAATCAATTGAATTCTATTGTTGATAGTTTGTATCTCTTTTGTTGTAAGTACCCAAGGAGCAGGTGCATAAGTCGTTTCTTGTCGATGTCTATCAAAAACTGGCCATAACTTTGGTTTGGATTTTTGATCTCTCAAATCATTCCTTGATGTTGTGGTATCTTTTAGTCCAAGAAGATGCTGCCATAGTGAATAACCAATATTTTTGAATATATGCATAGGATCAAGAAGATGACATACTTTTAACTCTTTCCAATACTCCAAAGAATACCATATTGATATGTTCTCTGCGAGTGCCAATTTTCCTTTACCTCTATTCACATACTCATTATCTGAATCATCACTGAAGACTTCTGCTTATGGATCTATCAGAGATCCATCTGTCCATTTTTTATACCAATCCGTAGGCATCATAGGTTTTGGACACTGACCCATTTCAAGCTTTCCATTAAAATGTATTGCTTCTCTTTTAAATCTTAATGGATGATCATCACGCAAGAATCCTCGATGTCGAAGATAAATATTTTTGTTGAGATTCTCACTATAGATTGATCTCAACCAATCACCACAATATGGAGAAGCTTTATAACCCTTAGTAGATATTCATGCATCATGGAAAATGATAAAAATATAATTAGATTAAATCATATTTATTTACATGCATATCGAGTAAAAAAATTACATCAATACCTGAACAAACACCATATCCTGGAAAATCGTGAATAGTCCAAGCCACAATACCACGAACCGTAATATGTCTTTTATTGATGCTTTTCGATACATCAATGACATTAATACCTCTCCATAACTCTTGAAGATCGTCAATGAGAGGAGCAAGATATATATTTATATCTTTAAATTGTCTTTTGCCTAGGATAAAAAATGAAAGCATTAAATGTTCCTTTTTAATGCTAAGATATGGTGGAAGATTACGGCTTATTACTACCACTCGCCATGTTGACCATTTACTGGATTTCATGGAGAATGGATTAACCCCATCTAATGCAACTCCTAACTTTAGATTCTCTGGATTTTGTGCAAATTTAGGCCATGTAGAATCAATATGCTGAAAAGCAACACTATCATGAGGAATTCTAACTATTCCATCAGTACTTTTGTGATCATGTCCCCAAGTCAAAAGCTTTGATAATTCGGGGCTTTTAAACATATGTCTAATCTGTGGAGCCAATGGAAAATGTCTTAATACCTTTTTTGGGATTTTACCTTCTTCACCCTTATATCCAGGAGATTGACATTTGGGACATGTCAAAGAGTCTACATATTCACATCTATATAAAATACAATTATCGTTAGGACATGCATGTATACATTGATAATCTATACCAAGATTGTTGATTATCTTCTTCATTTCATCATGTGAGGTAGGAAGAATATTTTGACTGGTAAAAACTTTTCAGATAATAACCTGTAATTTATCAAAAAAAGATATATTAAAAAAAGTAAATAAATAAATATTCACATATATATATATATATATATATATATATATATATATATATATATATATATATATATATATATATGCATATAATTTTATATATGTGTATGCTTATGTGCATCTTTCAAAATATTCGCGTAAAATTTGATTATTTTGGATGGCAGGATACAATTGTTTGTTTTGGAGGATATGAAGTATGTACCTTCATTAAATGATTTGTCGATTCTATCATATGTTCAGTTTGAAAGTGTGAGAAGTGGGTTTATAATTGCTATTCATTGAATTTGCACTATTTATAGGCCATACGATGGTGACTTGGATGAGTCGCATGCACAGAGGTAACTCAAGATAGAGCAACCTGATTATAAGGGACTAGTACCAGTAGGATTCCTGGGGTATGCAGTAAACCTCTTGCATGTCAATGATGAGCATATGAACTTAAGGATAAAAAGTGAAAATCATGGTGACTTGAGAGGATCACTTTTATAGAGCTTGTTCAAAGAACTCGAGGTTTATGACACTGAAGTTTTTTGAACAAGTTGTATAAAAGTGATCCTCTCAAGCCACCATGGTTTCCACTTTGTATCCTAAAGTTCAGATGCTCATCGTTGACATGCAAGAGGTTTACTGCATACCCTAGGAGTCCTGTTGGCACTAGTCCATTATAATTAGATTTCTCCATCTTAAGTAACCTCTCTGCATGCGATTCATCCAGGTCACGTACCATTGTATGGCCTATACACAGTGCCAAAATCTTTGAATAGCAATTATAGATCCATTTCTCACACTTTCAAACTGAACATATGATAGAATCGACAAATCACTCAATGAAGGTACATACTTCATATCCTCCAAAACAAGCAATTGTATCCTGCCATCCAAACAATCAAATTTTACGCGAATATTTTGAAAGATGCATTAATAGTTTTAAAAGATGCACGGATAAAAGTGTCCATTGAGTTTAAGTTCTTGTTCTTACCTTATCTAAAGTAAGAATAAAAACATGCATGTATTTATATACATATATATTTATGCATATATATATAAATCGATAGAAAATTGAAAATTATACATTAATAGTGTCAAAACAGATACATTACTCCATCCAAAATGATTTTGAAGGTTGAGAATAAGTAAGCTCGTACTTAGTCGTGTCAAACGACTTCCTTCATATACATGCTTTAGACATTCCTCTTGAGAAATTTCTCATTTTTAGAAATATCAATGCTCTCACTGTCATTTTGCTACCAATCCTCAATAAAATCTGCCATGCCATCATCTTCATCATTGTTACACAAATCTTGTACTTTACCATCTTTTGAATATAGATCTTTGAACTTTGCATATTGCACAGGATTAGTTTTGCATAGCCTCCTCATGGAAGCTTTTGATAAATGAGGTCTTACTGGTAATTGTGAATGCTGTGGAGGAATATCATCAACATCATATGTTGGAATCTACACATATAAATAAAATTCATTAGTATTCCATAAATGAATAAAAAGTAAACTTTAAATAAAAAATTAAGTATATAACTTATTAGATATGGATAAAGAAATTTTTATTCTCTCTAGCTAAAAGGTGCTCTTGGAGGTCTACACTATCCATAATTCACTAATAGTTCATCACCAGCATGTAATGTAGTAATAACATTAAAAACTATGTATCTTGATACATCTCTACTCATGTATGGTGATTTATGACTATTTTCACGCTCCTCAAATGTGCAATTAGTCCTTGAACTATTATGTAACCCTCGACTACTATTTATTAAACCTACTATATTTCCATGTGTGTAAGGTCTTCCATCAATATATAATCTTTCATTTTCTGCATGTAAAATCCTTCTACTAGTAAGGGATGCTGCATTCAAGCATATTCCATAAGTACTCATGCTTTGAACATAACGTGAAAGTCGATGCCAATCTCCCCATCCATATATAGGACCACAAAATGACATAAGAGTGACTTCAGAGTTCGGAGGCACATACAAATCCTCTACAATAAAGAGACCACGACCAACATTAGTAATAGTGGATGGAGCAATCATATAGCGATTACCCCAAAAGTTGAAAACCTCTCCATCTAAAGGAAGTGGTCCTCTATTCCATCCTCCATATCTTTTTCTATCATATGTTTGTACTAAAGAAGTATCACGAGCAGGCAATGGATAATCTCCAACCGTTTTATTCTCTAAACCAGGAGGTAGAGGATTTTTAGAAACCTTTACTTGTAATTGATGAACAACAAGTCCATGACGTGTACGAGGTATATTAACATTATGAGAAATTATCATCATCATAATCATCGAGCAAGTATTCGTGTATATCAACAATAATTTGATTTTATATATGGTTTTTGAATAAAATAATGACATTAATATATATAAAAAATACATACCCAAGCATTATCACGTTGACTAGGTGATGGTGCATGCTCAAAAGTACCATATTCTGCCTCATGTTCAATACATTCCAACCGTGGTCTTGGATACGTGCCATAACAAGAGTTACACCAACATATAATATGCTCTTCATAGTAAAATTCATCATAATTTCTATCAGAGAACACATGTGAAGTCGTTGCATGGGTAGGAGGTGGTGGAGTACCCTCTAATTGATCAGAATCTACACATAATAAGAAACAAAAAAAAGTATAAGTTATGTATCCATCAAATATATTTAAAATTAAATGTTTGATATACTTACAGTATAAAGTCATTGCACGATGAGCAGATGGTGGAGTTCCATCTGATTGATCAGAATCTACAAATAATGGTATTTGATATTAATAATCTGATTATCTACATACACAAAAAATTCACATATATATATTTAAACATACACACATATTCACATACACACATTTATACATACACATATATTCCCATAAACACTACACATTATTGTGGGATAAATGCATGTATTTTGTATGAATGAGTGTATATGCATCCATGTGTGTGCACATGTATATGTGGATATCTAAATGTGTGTTTATGTTATATGTATGTATATGTGTATATGTATACATATATATATGCGTATATGTTTGCATGTATATGTGTATGTGGATATGTGTATGTGTATGTGTGTGTATATATGTGTATGTATTCTGATTTTTTTCCGTTTGAGATTAAATTAATAGGAGATATTGTATGGTAAAAAAAATAAGAGGCGAGCTAACATACCACCTGAGTTGTGGCAGTTTTTTCGTAGATAGCTACATCTTCAGGAGTCCTTTCCTTAGTAGAAGGTACACAAATTAATAGTAATTTTTTACATTTAAATTATGTGTTTTTTCTTGAATAAACAGGCTGCTGCAAAAAAGAGAATGGAGTCGGGCCACACATCGCACCTAGGCCAAATGGGCCATAATGGTTTTGTAGCTACATTTGTATATGTGTTATTGTGAGTATATATTTTATTTTAGTTAAAATGCAAGTAACTAATGTTTTTTATTTGTTTCATTGCAGTGGAAGGATTATGGCGGATATCCTACCAAAGATGAGATTGAGTATGCTACACATTTTGGATATCGACGTTTGAGCGAGTATATGCAAGATCATCCTCATGCCTTTGTGAGTATTTTAAAATTTTGTATAATTATTTTATTTTTATGAATGGTTTAATTGTTTTATTTATTTATGTTTGTTATATGTAATATAGGAGTATTATGGAGAGACAAATATGGATGAGGTGGAGAGACAGACATTGGAGGGACGATCTCGATCGTCAGAGAGTGATCATGATGATGAGGATGAGGAAGATCAGGATGATCATGATATTGCTGATGATGATGATGGTCATGATGATGACGATTAGGATTTTAGTTGATTATGACTTAAGTGTTTTGAATTACGTGTATGGTATTAAGTAATGAAGAGTTTTGTTCTATTGATTGTTATTATTGTTTATATTAAGCATGTGTTTTAATACTTTAGTTATACAATTCATTCATATGTGTGTACTTAAGTGTATATGTATGTATGTGTATGGTATGTGTGTGTATATGTATGTATGTGCAAGTGCATGTGTAAGTGTATATGTGTGTATGAGTATGTGCATGTGCATGTGTATGTGTGTGTATATGTATGTGCATGTATATGTGTAACTCTATGTGTATATGTGTGTATGTGCATGTGTGTGTGTGCATGTGTATATGTGTTTTAATACTTTAATTATATATATCATTCATATGTGTGTACCTAAGTGTATATGTATCTGTGTGTTTATGTATGTATGTGCATGTGTATGTGTGTGTATATATATGTATGTGCATGTGCATGTATAAGTGTATATGTGTGTATGAGTATGTGCATGTGCATGTGTATGTGTGTGTATATGTATATGCATGTATATGTATATGCATGTATATGTATAACTCTATGTGTATATGTGTATATGTAGATATGTGCATGTGTGTGTGCATGTGTATATGTGGATGCATGTGTATGTGGATGCATTTCCATTTGCATCCATGTGCATGCATTTGAATGTGCATGCATGTGGATGTGCATATACATGTATTTGCGTATATGTTAATGTGTGTGTGTGTGTGTATATATATATATATATATATATATATGTGTGTATATATATACACGCAATAATGCATGCATGTAAATTTTTTAATGTGGTTGTAGAAATGTTTGTGCATATGCATGTGTATATGTGTGTATGTCTAAGTGTATATGCACATGTATCTGTGTGTGTATATGTGTGTGTATGTGCATATGTATATGTGTATATGTGTGAAAGTGTATCTTCATCATGTATAAGTGTATAAGTGCATATCAATAAGTGTACGTATGCTATCTAATGAACATAACACAATTCAAATGATATACAAAGATTAGAAATTGTACTTACAATAGTTATCCATACTTTTTGCTTGGTTAGCTTCTTGAATAACCTGCAATAAAGAGAGAGAGAGAGAGAGAGAGAGAGAGAGAGAGCATTTAAAGAGAGAAAGATGTAGAAAGAGAAAAAGAGAGACAGAGGGAGACAATAAAAGGGAGCTTAGGCAAAACAACAATTCTGCATATACTTGCTTCAGCACGTAAGCGTAGCGCAATTGCGAACGTTGGAGAGCTCTTTGATCAGATGCGTGAAAATGCTGATCGAAGAGCCTCCAACGTTTTAATTTTTGTCCATCAACAGACCGTCGTGTAAACGATGCTATTCGTCATTGCATAAGCGACACTTTTTAGCGTCGCTTATGCGACCGCAAAGTGCCGTCGCTTATGCGACGTAAAAGAGCCTTGCTTATGCAATGTAAAAGAGCGTCGCTTATGCGATGTAAAACAGTGTCTCTTATGCGACGCTTTAAATGCATCGTGTTAGCTACACTGTATGGAAGCGTCGCACCCCGTCGTGCCACAAGTCGCAAAAAAGGTCGTTCACTTTGTTGTTTAATCGACGGTTCGTGCGTGACGCTAATTACGATGCATGTTGCAACTTTATAGCGATGAAATTATGTTGCAACTTTATAGCGATGAAATTATGTTGCAACTTTAGAAGTTGCTCATAAGATTGACAATTTCCAAGAACTTTTAGCTCAAGTATTTGAGAAACGTATCCTAAATTGGACAATTTTCATTTTGAACTTGAATTGGTCAAGTTATAGTATGGTTGACTCAAAGAAAATGGTAAACTTTCTCCTATAGTTTACATAGGAATTTTTAACTTGTTAGGACAAAGTGGTCCTCTAATGGGGTGAAAAAATCAAGTAACTGTTGGATAGGACTAAACCATTGTACAAACATCCAAGTTAGATATTTGAGACAACCAAAATTCAAGTTCTCTAAACCAAATTCAAGTGAATCAAGAGTTCTCAAAGCCTTGGGAGGGATAAGAATCCCGCCTTCGTTACTAAGTCCATGCACCAATCATACCTAGAAATGGACTAGTAATTTGAATAAACCCAACTCACATGTTTGTGCCTAGATTGCACATCGAGAAACTATGAATTGGCTACGAATGTTTTTAGATCCACCCTTATTATTCATTCACTACTTTGTACATTGACCAGTCTATGAAAGTGCAAAGCCAGACAGTGTTTTGAATCATTTGGACAAGGATGCCACCATAGAGATAAGGCATGTTCTTCAAGTTTTAGAACATGAACATGTTCTTCCAAATTTAGAACATGAGGCTCAAGGGGTTGCCTACAATATATGTAACTCTATTTTCGAGGACGAAAATATTTTCCAATGGGGGAAGAATGTAATAAGGTAAGTTTAGGATCTAGGGGTCTGATCAGTTCAGACGAATCTAAAATTCAACACTGTTTGGTCATCTGTGTATATGACCAAAGATCTCGAGTTTAGACTTACTAGGAGGTCTTATGCTCTTGTGAACAAGTGATCCACTTAGCTTAGTGGTTAAGGCTCAAGGATATGAAGGAGGAGGTCTTGGGTTCAATCCCCATGGGAGACATGGCGAGAGTATTTTGCTCGAAGAGATCTACAACCTTCTAGAAGCATCCATTTGAGTTAACTCAAGTTAACTGAGACATTTCGCACACACGCAGTTACATGGCCGACACATGGATGGTTAGTATCTACCTGCCCAAGAAGGTAGTCCCCTGGAGAGAGCTATATATAGAGGCATTTGGTTGCGAGGAGAGTCATCTCTGTAGCACGTGGTGGTTGTTATCTTGCATGTTCAGCCCTATACATTTTTGTGCAGTGATTCCATTTAGAATGGATCTATATAGTCTTTTAACTTGAATTGGATTTTGGATAAAAAATAATAGTTAGGGAATCGGGAAGTCCACTCTCAAGCATAATTAATAATAATACTTTGGAAGGTCTGGACTTTGTTGAGAAGGTGTGAGAATGAAATTTTGTTGACTACATTAATAGTTTGGATGAACATGTTCATAGTATACATTTTTCATCTTCCATAGCAGACAAGTGAATATTTCTATTATAATATATACTAGTTCAAGCAAGCAAAGATGATTGAAATATAGAAAAAGGGAACTTTAGAGGCATTCAGATAACATTTCTTCCTTAAAATGAAACATTTACTTATGGATGGTAAATTTATTTTTTCTATTAAGGAACATATGCATATTCTTCTTTTAAATTGTCTTCATAATTATTATGATAAAGTTTTATCTTTACCCTTTTATTTATAAAATTTTTTTGCAAACGATATAGAAACTCTTTTCACTTGTCTAAAGAAAGAGAAAATTGGATAGTATGCAATCAGTTATGATAAAGCAAGAAAGTTAGACAATATTACATATGAAAGTCAAGAGGAAGGAACCAAATTTTCACTTTTTTGTAATCCAAAGAATTTGGCAGTAAATTTTGCATTTTTACATTAGATTTGAAGTTCAATTTCTTGTAAGTTTGTGAAAACTAAGTATCATTTTGGTTTAATAATATTAGGGTAAATCATGATTTCTTAATGTTAAGTAGAGATGTGAAGATGAGGTTTTGATACACAGTTGCAATACATATAGAACGTAAAATCTATTTGGAGGAAGTTATATCTCGGAATGGGAAATCATTATCATTGTTATTGTTGTTGTTGTTGTTGTTGTTGTTGTTGTTGTTGTTGATGATGTTTTTGTTGTGGTTTTCCTTTCATTCTTTGAGGGTTGGGGGTGGGGTGCGGTTTGGGGTATGATTCATATCAACGTTATGCTTAAAATGACGTGAAGGATTCACTTAAGTTAACATTAAAATCAGACCATAAATATAGTTTTCAACAAAAATTTAGAGTCTAAAAGTTTTGTTCTTTTGTTATCTTTGAAATCTAGGAACACTATCTAATTTATGATATGAAAACTTCGAAGATTCATGGATTTGGGCACTCATGAGACTTGTGCGTTAGTGTATTAGATAACGTATCAGCTTAGTTTAGTGGTTAAGGTCTAAGCATGGGATGGAGGAGGTCTCTGGTTTTACTTCCATGAGGAACCTTCTAGAAGCACCCACTCAAGTTAGACTTAGTTTAGTTGAGTTCAGAGGTACTAAACTCAAAGTGTAAATTATACATACATGTAGTGGAATCGAGTGGAAAGTGCTAGAGTAGTGCTAGAATATGCACATGTAGAAGTAGCTCAAGGTATTTTAGATGATGGAAGGTTTACTAGATATTCATAGGTCACTCTTTCTAATGGTGAATAGGATTATTACACTCCCTTACAAATAAAAAGTTGCAACTTCTCTTGATATTTTCCTCTTCAAATTTTGTCCATTTTGAGTGAATCTTGTAAACAATTGCTGTTGTTATAATGATATCTAAGACTGAATTTCAAATTCCAAGTGATTTTCTCCAAGTGGGAAAATCAATAAACCATAATTTCTAGCTTGGAGGAAGATTTTGGGATTTTCAAATCCTTATAATGAAGTGTTGAATTCTATTTATCGAATGTTAGCACAAGTATGCACAAATCATAGATCGCTGCATATAAACAATGACTAAACGAGTCCCTTCAACACGAGCATGGATATGTTATGTGTTCAGTTCCCATGTAAGGCTTTACAACTTGGACCGTATTATGGGATAAGATGGTTCGTCTGTTGCTTTTGATTCTATATGCTCTCAATAGGATTCTCGCTCCAACACTCCAGCATACACACGCAAGAGCTACACATGATTAGATGATTAGGGCCAAGTAACATCATTTAGAAGGGGAAATTTGTTTCTATGACATAGTGATTATTCCGGATTGTGATAAACTATATCCATACTCGATTTTGACACGTATACCTCAATGCTTTTGGTAGCTTAATTATCTGGGTTTTCTTAAGTCAGCTCACCTTCTTTAGTACCAAGTCCATAGGATCCTCTGAACTATAGGGGTATGTTGGTAAGCGTGATTCATTCATGTTATCCCCAAATAAATGGTACGCCCAACTACAATCCCTAGACCAAGGCTTTTGTGAGCACAACGTCGACATGTGCATCTGGCTTTTCTTTCAAATGTGTCCGCGCCATGAAACTCCATGCTCTTGATGTAAGTTTCCATGCCCATGGTTTTTACAATACCATAGTAACTGAGCTCTCTGCCCCCATATAGTAAGGGGCCCTACCTCGTGCACACCATGTAACGTACCTGCATTAATTGATTTTCCTTTCTTGTTTCCTTACAAGAACGAAAAATAATCTTGCTCTTTTGTAGCTCTCCCCCTACGCATTAAGTCTATTGTAGACGCATCACGTGTATAATAAAAGCAACGTAAACATGTATCGGATTTCACAGCGATTACATGCTAACAAAATGGATTGATTGTTATATTGCTCAAGAAAACGTGGCAATACGCCTTTGACGGGTCAGTGTTTACTTTGTCGAGGAGATGATAAACCAAAGCGGAATCTCTAATACTCAGAAATATACGGTGAGACTCACGCATATTTTCTATAAATAGAGATGCATAACGCTCTCAAACACACACTCTCAAAGGCACGCAGACGTACGATCTCGCTGCGAGTGATACAATACATTTAAGTACTTTATAGTTAACAGGTTGACCCGACTACCAGCACAGATAACACTTGTTCAATGTGCTTGTATCTTTAGTGCGAGCAAATAAGTTGAGTGTGCTCTAAGTGTGTTCCGCGTACATAGTTTACCTGATGATGGGAGATAAGATGGCTTAGTAGTGAGCTATCAAACGCCTAGCACGCCAAACATATTGAAACGCCGGACTTCATAAAGTCTACGTGGAGGAATGTCATCGTAAAAGAATTTCTTAACTTAAAAAATCTCCTTTGTTAGCATCCACATCATCAATTCCTTCCACATGGGTTGCATCTACTAGAGAATTTACAAAAAAATCAGAATCCATTGTTGCGTTCACTAGACCAGCTGTCAGAGGAGGAAAACCTAAAAGCCAAAGGAAACAATTCATGAGATAATAAGGATGCCATTTTTTAGGAAGATCAATGGTTTTAGCATCTTCGGATTGAAAAGTATAGCGTTCGGTTTTTGTTATCCGCAAGTTGCTCAACACGATCTCGACATCGCGCTCTGAAAAGATAATTCGACTTTCCTTTGCATTACCTCACACACTTAAAAGTGATGTTGGTGTAAAGAATTCGTTCGATCATCATGCTATGCATGTTGCTGTTCCTTTTCCACTCTCCCTTCTGAAGTTTCGTATAAATACTTTAACGTAGTTGTATCCTTTTGAGTACTGAAAGCAGGAATATCTAGACGTTTTTATGCATTATATTACGCAATTTCTCCCCGCAACTTGGCGAACTCTCAAGTTGGTGAGCAGAAAAGCGACATCCGCTCCTCAAATCCTAGAGTTACTACTCTTGACATCAAATGGCATATCTAACGTCTTGTCACTGAAAATCAATCTTTGGCAAGAGTTGCACCTATATATGATCACTTTCATCTTCGCAACTTGGCCAATTCGCAAGTTGGTGCGCAAAATTAAGACGTCAACTCTTTGAGAGTGTAAGGGACGGCTCTGCATATGAAATACAATCTCTAAAAGCTCACCACTGATGGTACATGTCTTTGCCGAAGGATCCATTCAAGTTGTGAAGCCTTTTTTTTCCACTATGCACAATTCCATCGTATGCTAGTAAAACCCGAACTCGACAAGCATTAGAAAAAGTCTAACGACTAGCAAAATACTAACCCTCAGTATATTTAACATATTTCGATACATGTACAACGAGAAAGGACTTCCGTTATACTTCTTTTCATACATGATGAACATAACTTTAAAATACAAAGACGGAAATAAGAGCGAGACCGATAAAACTCCCTGACAAACATAGGAGACAAATAACTTTAGTCCTCAGAGACTATATGCATGTAGGAAGTTGAATAGTCTGTCTTGGAGCATACTTTGAAGTCATTTTATGGAATGTTTGTATGCTTGTTTAACTAATTGCTATGGGTGTCTCAAGCTCACCAAAGTTGGTGAGCGGAAGTTCAAGGTCCACTCCTCTAAAGATAGATCTACTACCCTGCACATAAAATGGCATATATAATATCTTGTCTTTGACGAGAGTTGCAGCCAATATGCTCTGCTTAATTTGCTACTTAGCTAACGCATGATGTCTGGAAAAGAGGTAACAATTTAGGCGAGTTGGAATTGTAGAAAAATGGTTGCACACAGGTTCTCTGCCAAGATGTAGAGATTACTCAGGACGCACGCGGGTAGAAACCAACATATTTGTTTGTATTATAAGAACGGTTATATTACATTGAATGAGGTGTATCCTTAGGGAGCGCAGTGATTCTTGGGTAGGTGTGTCGTTACATACACGTGTACACTTACGTGTGACTGTTACACGTGGCTGATTACATGGACGCATTATTTTGACACTCCCCCTTAACAAGAACACGAAGTTAAGCAATGTCCAATAATCCTAAATGTCTGCAGCATTGTGAAAGCTTATTAGCTGGTAGTGGTTTGGTAAGAGCATCAGCCCACATAGTATGTGTTGAAGTATAGCAGACTTGTAGTTTCTTCTTTTCCAGCAGCTCACGGATAAAGTGGTATCTTAAGTCCACATGCTTTGTCTTCTTGGAGTGCTTCGGGTTGCTGGCAAGAAAAATGCAAGACTGATTGTCACAATAGATCTTGAGAGCAGGTTCTTTAACCACTTGTAGTTCTTTCATAAGAGTTTGTATCCAGATTCCTTCTTTAGCAGCCAATGCTAATGCCACAAACTCTGCCTCAGCAGATGAAAGCGCAACAACAGATTGTTTTTGAGATTGCTAAGATACAGCTCCTCCTGCCAAGGAAAAAACAAAACCAGCAGTAGATCTACGAGAATCCAATTCCCCTCCCCAGTCACAATCCGACCAACCAATGATAGATGGAGAGGTGTTGTGACTGTGAGATCGGTGATAACAAATACCATATCCTTTTGTGTGCTGAAGATAATAACGGACACAGCGTTTTAATGATTTCCAATGTGGCAAGACAGACTGTGCATGAAGCGGGAGAGGTAATTGATCGCAAAACATAAGTCAACACATGTGCAAGAAACCAGGTAATGAAATTTTCCAATCAAAGGGTGATAGGGAAATTGAGCCATGTAAGATTTCTTTGCCTCGTAGGATGGACACTCATCAATGCAGTGACGCGTGTTCACACCGAGAGGAGAAAAAAAAGATTTGACTGAAGCAAATCCAAAGGTTTGAAAAAGTTCATGTGAAAATTTGGATTGATGAAGAATAAGAGTGCCTTTGGAACGATCAGGAACCAAATGAAGACCTAAGAAGAAGGTGAGGGGGCCAAGATCGGTGATGGAAAATTGTTGGCATATTTCACTTTTAGCTGCATCAACTAAGGAACGAGTAGAACCGATGATGGCAAGGTCATCAAGGTAGAGAGCCACAATGAGGAAAGTATTGGAGCTATGTCTAATATAAATGTTAGGCTTAGAAAGGAGGCGGGAATAGCCACGCAAAAGCAAAAATGTATTGAATTTTTGAAACCATAATCGAGGTGATTGTTTGAGACCATAAATGGAGCGCTGTAGTTTACAAACATGGTGGGGAAATTCTGTAGATGTGAAGTATGGGGGTTGACTCATATATAGCTCTTTAGGGAGGTCACCATGAAGAAAAGCAGTTTGAATATCTAAATGATCCATCTCAAGGTCAAGTTTAGTCAATAGAGCGAAGAGGATACATAGAGATGTCATACGAATGACAGGAGAGAATGTATCAGAATAATCAAGGCCGGGGACTTGGGTGAAACCGCGAGCCACAAGTCGTGCTTTCTAGCGGGCTACAATTCCATCGGGGTGGTACTTCTTGCGTAAAATCCAGCAACAAGAGATTGGTTTTCGACCAGGAGGAAGAGGAGTCAATGTCCACGTATTGTTGTGTGTGAAAGATTCGTACTCATCATTCATGGCTTGTTTCCATTGAGAAGATTCAGGGCTGGATAATGCATCAGAGGTGGAGATAGGAGAGTCATCCAAAACGGCAATGTCCTCAAGGGTAAGGCCATAAGGAGTGTCTTCTTCAAAGGAAGAAAGAGAATGATCATGAAAGGTATGAAGAATACTAGTTTCATGATAAATATCGTCGAGGGAGCGATAATGAGGTGAGGAATTCATGGAAGGATCAGGAGGAGAACTCAAAGGAGGAGTTGGACAGCGGCAAGACCTTTGAGAACGAGACTACCCCAACCCAAAGGAGTAAAATGGATTTGTTTAGCATGAGTAGATGATCGTGACTTGCGATTAGTGGATGGAAGAGGACCCGGAGTGAGTGGGAGAGATGGAGGTTGCAAGTCAAGAGGAGTGATGGGAGGAAGAGGTCGTGGTGGAGTCTCATTGGGGAGCTCAAGATCACTATGAGATGAATAGGAAGTCTGAGGAGAAGAAGTAGAGGAACGTGGAGGATCAACGGGAAGCATGCGAATGTCATCATGATTAACACCAAGAAAGGCACCTTCATCAAAGATGACGGCACGACTAAAGAAAAAACGTTTATGCAAAGGATCATAGAGGTGATATCCTTTGACACCAAAGGATTCTCCATAACCAACAAAGAGGGCACGAGTGCAGTGATCGAAGAGTTTATGTCGTGAAGAGGGTGAAACATAGGCATAGGCTAAGCAACCAAATATGCAAAGGTGCTGGAAATTAGGAGTGTGACCAATCCATAGAGTGTATGGAATTCCACGGATGGGTATAGAGTATGTACGATTCAAGAGATAACAGGCTCTCATGATAGCCTCTTCCCAAAAGGAATTAGGTAGACCAGCCACCTTGAGCATGCTATGAGGAGCATCCATAAGAGACCGATTACGGCGTTCAGCAATGCCATTCTGTTGTGGGGTATCAGGTATAGTGAGGCGATGATGAATTCCTTTGGAATGTAGAAAAGCCCTAAATTGATGTGAAGTATACTCACCACCATTATCACTTTGAAAAGACTTTATAGTACTATTATGATAGTTTTCAACCAACGAAGAGTACCGCTAAAAATGGGATAAGATTAGTGAACTCTCCTTTCGAGGAAGAAAGGAGACCATCATAAAACGGGTATAATCATCCACAAAGGTAATGAAATATCTATTGTGGGTGAGTGAATGAACTGGAAGACGGCCACACAAATCAGAGTGGATCAATTCCAATGCAGCATTGTTTTGTGTGGAACTAGGAGTAAACTTTTTATTTGACATTTTCCCATATAAATAGCCTTCACAAAGGGCAATGCGACAATGGTGAGGGACCTGAAAATTCTTCACTAAATGATGGCCTGACATAATACGAATGGAGTGTTGAACAATATGTCCGAGACGGTAGTGCCAAAGGAGCAATGTTGTATCTCGGGTTTCAAGATGATGTGTGGCACAGGCCCATTGGGATCTTGAGGTGTGCCCTAATAAATAAAGGCAACCAACTTTAGGGCAAATAACATAAGTGATAGAACCAGTAGGTTCATGTTGTCTGATTGTACAATAAGCAGAAGTGAAGAACACAGTTGTATAGGGTGAAGTTATTTTACTCACAAAAAGGAGATTTTTGGCAAAGTGGGGAACATAAAAGACATGTGGGATGGCTGCAATACGACCATCAGAGAGTTCAATATAAGCAACTCCTACACCTTGGGCGCGTTGAGACATTAGATTGCCAAATCAAATGTCAACAGAGGTTGTGAGTGGCTGATAATTTTGCAACAATTGGGGAGAGCAAGCGATATGGCAAGTGGCTCCAGTGTCTAAAATCCAAGTATCGGTAGAGAGGGTAGGTTGTTGTTTAAAGGCCATAAAAGCAAGAAAGATGCCATCATCTTCATGTGAAGAGACCTCAGTCTCAGATTCGTTGTCTGTATAGGTTGAAGACGATGAGGTGTCTTCTGTCTCATTACTAAGATAATGCACCTGTTTTGAAGGAAAAGGCATTCGTTTCGATGTCGCTGAAAGACGATGAGTATACTTCTCTGATTGTTTTATTTGAAAGTTGGGGCTCGATTGTTTAGGATACCTATGATGACGTTTACCACATTCTTTATAGTGGGGAGTATTGTATGCAGGAAATTTGCCTTTACGCGCAGTGTACATAGCAAGTGGTGGCTGTGAACTTTCAGATTGTGTTGTATGAGGGTTTCGTGCATGTCCTAAAGAGACTTCTTGAAGAAATTGTGGTAAAAGTGTCTATAATGATAAATTTGCATTTACAGCTTGTGTAGATGCAAATGACTAGAATGAAGGAGGAACTGCAGAAAGATAAAGAACACCCTGAGCACCTGGAGTAAGTTGAAAACCAGAAAGTAGGAGATCGTCCAGTTTGAGGCGCCAGTTGCGAACGAATTCATCTGCACTTTCTTCTTCACGCATCTGATACCCGGTAAGTTCTTTGAGGCAATGAACTTGTGAGGATAGAGACTTTGATTCAAATGTCTGCTGAAGAAACACCCAAATGTCACGCGCTGTTTTGTGAAGGCGTACAGTCTGCTTCATGGAGTCGCTCATATGGAGAAGCAATTCTAGTGGAGCAGAAAGATCGTGTGCATCCCACATCTTGACAACTACGTTCTCTGTGGGATCTGTGGGATCTGGATAGGGTTCAGACCCGTCGATGAGAGAGAGAAGGTCAAGTTTCTGTAGAACCATCTCGATGGTCAGCTTCCATGGCTGGTAGTTCTTTTCTGTCAATTTGTCCAGTTTGTAAGAGCGTGAGGAGCCTGCGTTAGCCATGTTGATGAGACAGGTACGCGGCAAGTCGCTGAAGGTGTCTGGCACAAAAGAAGGAGAGCTAATTCAAAAACCTGGCATGTGATACCATGTAGAAAAATGGCTGCACATAGGTTCTCTGCCAAGATGTAGAGATTACTCAGGACGCACGCGGGTAGAAACCAACATATTTGTTTGTATTATCAGAACGGTTATATTACATTGAATGAGGTGTATCCTTAGGGAGCGCCGTGATTCTTGGGTAGGTGTGTTGTTACATACACGTGTACACTTACGTGTGACTGTTACACGTGGCTGATTACATGGACGCGTTATTTTGACAGGAACTTGGGCGACTCCCAACTTCCCAAGTTGCTCAGAGCATTTCGATAGCAGCCTTTCACAAGAGTAAAGTGGTCATGCTGCACACGACTTCAGAAATTTAAAAGCTCTGCTCTCAAAGACTTTTCGTTCGCGTGCAATTCAAGTTGCTGCAGCAAAGCTAAATTGAATTTCTATTCTACTTCTACATTGAGTATTATGTGATCACCTTTATCTCCGTAAAATGGCCAATTCGCAAGTTGGTGCGCAGAATTAAGACGTCAGATCTTGGACATCTCTGCATACGAGATCTCAGCTTTAAAAAAGTCACCACTAATGGTCTATGTCTTTGTCGACGGATCCCTTCAAGTTGCTATGCTTTCTATTTCCGCTACGCATGATGCCACCGTATCTTAGTAAGAGCGAAAATTGAGAAGCACTACAGAAAACGTCTAGCGACCAGAAAAATACTAGTCTTCAATGCATTTAACATATTCTGATACATGAGCGAGGCCGATACAACTCGTCTTATTCTCTAAGTTCATTGTTTTCTCATGAGAAACTAGTTTGTTTAATAAAAACTATAAGAATTTCTATCTTTGATGCGTGTAATCGTGTTCCGAAAAGGGATCGTAAACTTTCACGGGAACGATTTTTAGCGCTTTTTTAAAGACTTCGTGTCTTATCTTTTCAAATTTTAAAATTTATCCTTTGGCCTTAATCTATCTACTTGAGGCGTCTTACTCTCGTTTGACACGTAACATATTTGGTTATTAAAAGAGTCTGAATATGATGGAATGCATCATCTAGGATCCTCACAACGCAAAAACAAACTACCTAACACATTTAAATTCTGCATAGATCCTAGCAAAGTCCATGATCGTTTACTAGATACTTCAATCTTCGAGATGACGATGATTTGAAGTTGAACTTCGACTTAAGGAGGTTGTAAGGTTGATTGAAGACTTTATAAAAACATTCACATACATATCCAAAATGTATGATTTCGATTCTCTTTGAATGCATACAATCAATGAGCTCACTTGATAACCAAAAAGTGCAAAAACTCGAGTGTGGATTAAACCCTAGAATCATGGTTGTTATTAATAATTCTGTTTTAGAGAAAAAAAGAGTCAATCAACCTATCCTATTCATGGGGTAATTTGAAATGTTCAGTCAAAAAGTTGAAGTATGAATGAAATCGTCTTAAAAGATATGTACCTAATGCTATTCACGTTTTGGAGGACCATTATAAGCTAGAAGATTATGGATCTTTTCAGCTTCCACCTGAGCTATTATTATATAGGAGGGAAAGAGTACTTAGAGATCGATCTTTAGTAGAAGATGTTGCTGGATGGCACACACAATCTAGATGGATACTTGAAATGGGTGAACGTAGAAAGTTTTCTAGAATATTGTCGTTCTTTGGAAGTCTTAGGATAACCTCCTTAAAAGAGGGAGTAATTGTTAGGCTGTTTAAAAAGTCTATACATTGAAATTTCTGTTATACATTGTGTGGAAAATGTTTAGAAACAATAGTTAGGTCATTCTATGCATATACACAAAATCTAAGGATGGCATTTTATATATTCTGTCCCTAAACCTATCTCCATCGTGTTTTCTAGTCGAGAATTTCAAATGAATATGAAAGAATCAGGAATATGAGAGAAAGTTAGAGGATGCACAGGAGATACATCACAAGATAAGTTGAGTGTGCTCTAAGTGTATTCGGCGTACATAGTTTACCTGTTTCTGGGAGATAATATGGCTTAGTATTAAGCTATCAAATCCCTAGCACACCAAATATATTAAAACGCCGCACTTCATAAAGTCTACGTGGAGGAATGCCATCGTGAAAGAACTCCTCGACTTTTAGAAATATCCCTTGTAAGCATCTACATCATCAATTCCTTCGACATGGGTTGCATCTGCTCGAGAATTTACAAACAATTCAAAAGCCATTGTTGGGTTCACGAGAGCCGCTTTCAAGGGACAAAGAATGCCATTATTTCGGAAGATTAATGGTCATTAAAGCATCTTCGGATTGAAGAGCATAGCGTTCGTCTTTTTGTGAAGACATTGATGCGACGGAGAACGAATGACGTGAAAAGAATCGCGCGATAGGAGTAAAGAATGCGCAAAGTATCACTCCAAGCGTGTCACAGGCATAATAAGGGAAAATTTTGTGATTCGTGACTACAATAAGCTCCAAGGATACTACTATCTTCTGAGCAAGCGTGTAAGTCTCGGCAGGTTTCTACCATCCTGTTTTTAATGGTCGCTGGTAGTCATTTCGCCAAGTTGAAAGATCCGTAAGTTGCTCAACACGATCTCGACATCGCGCTTTCAGAAGGATAATTCGACTTTACTGTGCAAAACCTCACATGTTTAGAAGTCAGGTTACTGTGCATTCGTTCGATCATTATGCTATCCAAGTTACTGTTCCTTTTCTACTCTCCCTTCTGACGTTTCGTATAAATACTTTGACGTAGTTGTATCCTTTAAGTACTGAAAGCAGGACTATGTGGCCGTTGTCATCCATTATATTAGACAATTTCTCCCCGCAACTTGGCGAATTCGCTAGTTTGTGAGCAGAAGCTTGACATCCACTCTGCACATCAAATGGCATATCTAACATCTTGTCACTGACAATCAATCTTTGTCCATAATTGCACCTATATATGACCGCCTTCATCTTCGCAAGTTGGGCGATTCGCAAGTTGGTGCGCAGAATAAACACGTCAGCTCTTTGAGAGTGTAAAGGACTGCTCTGCGTACCAAATATCGTCTCTAAAAGCTCACCACTGATGGTGCACGTCTTTACCGAAGGATCCATTCAAGTTGTTATGCCTTTTTTTTTCCACTATGCATAATGCGATCGTAGGCTAGTAAGCGCCAAACTCGAGAAGCATTCGGAAAAAGTCTAACGAGTAGCAAAATATTAACTGGCAATAAATTTAACATATTTTTATACATGTACAACGAGACAAGCCTTCCTTTATGCTTTTCACGTGGACCTCACTCTTTATAGATCAAGAACGTAATTACAAGGAGAAAAGACAAAAATACGAGCGAGATCGATAAAACTCCGCGAGAAACATACGACACAAATAACTTTAGTCATCAAATACTCTGTGCATGTCGAAAGTTGAATTGTCTGTCTTGGAGCATAATTTGAAGTCAAATGGAGTGATTATAGGCTTGTTAAACGGATTGCTATGGGTTCCTTAAGGTCACGTTGGTGAGCGGAAGCTCGACATCCGCTCCTCTAATGATAGAGCTATTGCCTTGCACATCAAATGGCATATTTAACATCTTGTAACTGACGATCCACGCAGCCAAAATGCTCTGCTTAATTTGCTACTTCGCCAAGGCATGATGCACACAAAGGCCTTAAACTGAGCTACACTAGAAAATGATGGTAAAGCTTTAGGCATTGTCTGGAAAATTTACGCGAGTTGAAATTTGGGATACTCTCAATTTGCTCAAAAGCATCTCGATGTCTGACTTCAGAAATTTATAAGCTTTGCCCTCAAAGACTTTTCATTCGCGTACAATTCAAGTTGCTAAATTGAATTTCTATTCTACTTTTATGTTGAGTATTATGTGATCATCTTTATCTCCGCAGAATTAGGACGTCAGATGTTGGACTTCTCTGCATGCGAAATGACATTTCTAAAAGCTCACCACTGATGGTGCATGACTTTATCAAGTGATCCATTCAAGCTGCTATGCTTTTTATTTCCACTATGCATGATACCGTCGTATGCTAGTAAGAACGAATTCGAGAAGCACTACAGAAAATGTCTAGCGTCCATAAAAATACTCATGTTCAACGGACTGGACATATCCTGATACATGTATGATGAGAAAATACTGTGTTTATCCTTTTAAAGTGGACTTTACACTTTATAGAGAAAGATTATAATTACAAGGAAAAACAAAGACAAAAAAAAAACGAGCGACGCCGACAAAACTCGTCTACTTCAGTAAGTCCGTTGTTTTCTAGTGCGAAACTAGTTTGTTAAAATAAATTATTATAATT